>CAUYRH010138488.1:0-10015 GCA_963574655.1 Perodicticus potto
AAGGATATTTGCATATTTTGAATCAGACAAAAGCTTGATAACTAGGATCTATAGAGAACTCAAATTAATCCACATGAAAAAAGCCAACAGTCCCATATATCAATGGGCAAGAGACATGAATAGAACCTTCTCTAAAGAAGAGAGACGAATGGTTAACAAACATATGAAAAAATGCTCATCATCCCTAATTATTAGAGAAATGAAAATCAAAACCACTCTGAGATACCATCTAACCCTAGTGAGAATGGCCCATATCAGAAAATCTCAAAAAACAGATGCTGGCGTGGATGTGGAGAGAAGGGAACACTTTTACACTGCTGGTGGGACTGTAAACTAATACAACCTTTTTGGAAGGAAGTATGGAGAACTCTCCAAGAACTCAAGCTAGACCTCCTATTTGATCCTGCAATCCCATTACTGGGCATCTAATACCCAGCAGGAAAATAATCCTTTTATCATAAGGACACTTGCACTACTGTTTATTGCAACTCAATTTACAATTGCCAAAATGTGAAAACACCCTAAATGTCCACCAACCCAGGAATAGATTAACAAGCTGTGGTATATGTACACTATGAAATACTATTCAGCCATTAAAAAGATGGAGACTTTACAGCCTTTGTATTAACCCGGATGGAAGTGGAACACATTATTCTTAGTAAAGCATCACAAGAATGGAGAAGCATGAATCCCATGCCCTCAATTTTGTTTGTATTTTTTTTTTTCTTTTTGAGACAGAGCCTCAAGCTGTCGCCCTGGGTAGAGTGCCATGGTATCACAGCTCACAGCAACCTCCAACTCCTGCCCAAGCCAGTCTCCTGCGAGACTCCTGCCTCCGCGCTCCCAAGTAGCTGGGACTATAGGCACCCACCACAATGCCTGGCCATTTTTTGGTTGCAGCTGTCATTGTTGTTTGGCAGGCCGGGCTGGATTTGAACCCGCCAGCTCAGGTGTATGTGGCTGGTGCCTTAGCTGCTTGAGCCACAGGGGCCGAGCCCCATGCCCTCAATTTTGATATGAGGACAACTAATGACAATTAATGACACGGTGGGGCTAGGGGAAGGGGAGAGCAGAGAGAGAAAGAATGAGGGAGGGGTGGGGAAAGGAAGAGCAGCGGGAGGGAAGGAGTGGGGAGGGTGGGGTCTTGGTGTGTGCCAGACCTTTTGGGGGCAAAACACGATTGTAAGAGGGACTTTACCTAACAAATGCAATCAGTGTAACCTGGTTTCTTGTACCCTCAATGAATCCCCAACAATTAAAAAAAAAGTAACATGCAATCTGAGCTCATCACCACACTGAAGGGTATAAAGGTTTGGACACAGGGGTTGATTATGGAAATTAGGGAAATTGGAGCAGTTCAGCATTGTGTGAATCTGTCTTCTCAGCTCCTGTATCGAGGACTTTTTTTCACCTACTCATGGTGAGTAAGGCTGTAAGGACACTTTAGGGCTGAGTTTGTCATGTGTTTTCTGGATTTGTGTATAGTAGTGGCCTGAAATCTCTAAGCACGGTGAGTGAGAGTTGGAAACTATGGGCGCTTTGTCTCATGCATAAGAATTGAAATAAAGTGTTTGGGAGGTAATTATATCTTGAGGTCATAAGGCAAGGATGTATGGGTTTATTCATAGGTTAACATAGCCTCTGGAAGAGAGTCTGTTTATTAATTGTTGGGAGGGCCTACCTCAGCCCCATGCAAATTCTCACCCTCCCCTCGTAAAAGGAAGAACACGAAGGGCCTAGTTGGCCCCACCTTTGAAATTCATGACAAAGGACCCTACCTCACCATCGCTCTCCAGGCAAGCTTTGGAATTTTTCCACCATCTATGGCCCCCAGAAGGGGTCTGTAATTGCCCCCAGGCATAATGCTGTCTTTTCCCTGCACAGGAGAGTCCCTGATCCTTTTCAATCAAACTTGTTAAACCTCTGTGCTTTGGGTCTCATCTGCAGATGCTGCTGCACCCCTTTTCATTAATTACTAAATGATTATTGATTAATAATTTATTGTGGGAAGAAGGAAGGGGAAAACAGGTTTGGGGAGTGAAAAGTGAATACTGTTAGGGTAATACACAGGTCAATTTGCAGGATCTGGAGAGAGAATGTCTTCAGGAGATGGAGGAAGTGCAGTTCCTACATCACTCGAAATGGAGTGAGAGGCCTAGGGTTCCAGTGAGGCCTCCAGTGGATTTACACAGAAGCGCCCAGGAAAGGAGTGTGCTTTCACGTCTACACTCAGACCTTCCCTTCCCTCTTCCTCTTCTCCTCCCCCCACTCTGAGTGTGCAGAATCAGGAAACCTGACCGACAGGCTAAGAGTGGAGATGAAGCACAACCTGAGCAGGTAGAGAAACAGCCCACAGTACCTTCCTGCCTTATCCACCCCAGTGCATCCAAGGTCAGCTGGAATTAGGGAGCTGGAAGCTCCAACTCTGAATGAAGATCTGAGGTGTAGTTTTGTACTTGGCTGAAATATATCCATTATGAAAGTGAGGCTATTCTGATGAGTGCAAAGATGGGAGGTTTTTTATGAGTGACAAGGACAGTATAGAATGTAGCTTGTCAGAAGTTTCATCCGGGGATAAGGAAAAAACTGCAGGGTAGGTTTAAGAGAAGGGTGAGAAGGGCTGAGGTAAAGGTTATCATTATGTTCTTTTGTGATCAGACATTATGTGTTCTCAATATTCAATTATTTTGATAAAGGTGACAGGAAAGACAGAAAATTCATATTCTAGCAAAACTATGTCTAGTATAGAAATTAAGCATATAATTAACAATTGTTCAAAAAAAATTTCAGGCCAGCATAGACTTGCTCTTAAATTAGTATAAACATTTAAGGTGGAAATATAAGTAATTCAAGAGAATACAGAGTCCAGAAACTACATATACTTGTATACAGTTGGCAGGTTAATATCAAACTTGCCCCAGTAACTAATAGGGAAACAATGGCCTTCCAACTAAGTGGTGGTGAGTAAATTGACAATGGGTTTGGAAAATATAAACCTTGATCCAATCTGGAATCCTGTACAAAAATTAATTTGAGGGGGGTCATACACAACACAAATGTGATAGATGAAAAAGGTCTGGGGAGAAAACATAGAAAAATATCTATGTAAACGTGGGGTAGAAGTATTTCTGAAACAGGATATCACAGATACTATTCATCAAAGAAAAGATTGATGGACAGACTTTATAAAAATCGAGAAATTTAGGTCATCAAAACATACCATCAGGCAGTGGAAAGGTCATCCATAGATTGAGAAAAGACCTTTAAATTATACAACTACAATAAAATGATTTTTTTCTTTGGGGTATTTCATTATAAGGACATTTACACTAGACCTTTTAATACAGGTCAATTTACAATTTCCCAAACATGGAAACAACCTAAATACCCATCAACCCAGGAATGGATTAACGAGCTATGGTATATGTATATTGTGAAATACTATTCAGCCATTAAAATAGATGGAGATTTTATATCTTTTGTATTAACTTGAATTGAGGTTGAATGCACTGTTCTCAGTAAAGCATCACAAGAATGCAGAAGGAAGAATCCAATGTACTCAATTCCAATATGAAGGCAGTAGATGACCTAATATATGGTGGGGAGTAGGAGAATGTGGGAGCAGGTAGAGGGGAGGAGGGTAGTAATTGGGGGGTCACAGTGCATGGCACACCTCTTGTGGGCAGGACACAATTATAAGAGGGCCTTTACCTAACAAATGCAATAAGTATAATCTAATTCTTTGTACCCTCAATAAATCCCAAGCAATAAAAAAAAGTCTAGAAATGATGTAAATAAAAAGGTGACACTAATAAAAACAGATGTAGTCTAGGCAAGATAGAGAAGTCTTCACCATCGGTCATCAGGAAAATGCAAACTTATGTCACAATGTGCTGACCTCTATGTCCCTTTAAATAGCTAACTTAAAGTAACTCACAATAATTAATATCATCACATACCAATGCCTTCTATTAGTATAAAGAGATTGTACTTATGTGTGTCAATATGGAATGTCCAAAGCTCTTACACTTGATGATGGGAGTGTATTGTTGTAAACCCACTTAGGAATACCGTTTGGATGTTTCTATAGAGAGATGTATAGATGTATACATGCCTTAAAAACCAGAAACTCATAGTGGCCTGCAAGTGGGAAAATCCATAATTCAGCAAAGCACTATGGCTAAATAACTTATAGCATATTCATATACATGACTTACAATCAAAAAGACAAAGTATAGCAATGCAAAAAAATTGGTGAGTTTCCCATATATAAAAGGCGTATATATAGTATGATTCATTTCATACCAAATTTAGGAATAGGGAAATGTAATCTATTGGAAAAGAGGTAAGAAGAGCTGGTACGTGTGGGCAAAAATTAATTTGAGAGAAAAAGAGATGTAGGAGATGATTCAGGAATGTTGATAAGTGCTTGTCTAGTTAACGGCTACATGGTTTTATAGATTATAATCTATCTCAATGAACACTTTGTGCATTTTAAATTAGGTCCTACTGAGTCGTCTGATCATAGAGGATATCTTAAAATGTGGCACTTAAAGTCATACATTTTGATAACGTTTGTTCTAATGTATTAATCATCCCTCTACAATGCTGCTGCTAATATTATTGAAGGAAGGAATAAATCTGCATAACTAATATTTTAAAATTAATCACCAGGAAATGGAGCTTACCTTACAACAGACAGGCAAAGGAATCTGATTCTCAGTTTAGGCGCACGGAACAAGCAGGAAAGTGATGCTTTGATCTGGGCTCTATCCAACTCCTCCTGCATGGTGGATCTCAGAAACTTCAACAACAAAATTAACAAGCATTTCTGAGATGTCAACAATGTTCTGGGCTTCTTGCTAATTACAAGAGGATGAGTGGGACGTATTGTCTACAATCCTCAAGTAATTTTCTGTGTAGGTTGAATATGACACCCTGGTCCTTATTTAATGGCTGGTAGTTTCAGGCATTTTAAAGGTGGGACAGAGATGTAAGGCTTCATTCATAGGATTCTAATTCTGGAAATGTATTCACCCCAGGAACCCAGACTAGTGTGCCTGTACAGTCATATTTTCATTTCACCCTCATAACCAGCTCCCCTTTCCAGATCACCTCAATGGTCAAGGTCTCTTCAGTATTCTTTTTTCCATTTATGTGTGCAACTCTTCTAAGTTCCTTTAAGCCCTCATCTGGCTGATTGTTGATAATCAGCCACTGAGCAGACTCTACCATCCACCTGATAAAAGAAGACAAGGTAGGTATGGTAATTACTTGTTTATTTGTGAAATTCCCTTTAACCTCAGTTTTCTTTTCTTGTCAGTTAATGTAGATTTTATAAATTGCAGTAGAGTAATTTCTAACCAAGTCATCCTGCTCCATTGGACTCCTAAGAGGAAGGGTGTATCTGGTCATCAATAAGTGTTCAAGTATTTATAGAGAATCATGAGTAGTGACCATATCATGCAAGTCATTTATGTGAATTCCTATTTTTGTCTTTAACATATAAATTACATGCCATAAAATTAACCTTTCTTTCTGACACAATTTGGTGGGGTTTTTTTTTTTTTTTTGAGACAGAGTCTTACTGTATTTCCCTTGGTAAAGTGTTGTGGCAACACAGGTCACAGCAACCTCCAACTCTTGTGCTTAAGTGATTCTCTTGCCTCAGCCTCCCAAGTAGCTGAGACTACAGGTGCCTGCCACAATGCCTGGCTACAATTTAGTGATTTTAAACATAACCACAATATTCTATAAACATTGCCACTACCTAATTTCAGAACATTTTCATCACCCTGAAGAAATTCCAATAGCATTCAGTCCCCTTTGCTTTCCCCCAGTTCATGGTAAGCATTTATCTACTTTCTGTCTTTATGGATTTTTTTCATACTGAATACTTCATACATGTTATAACTTAAGTTCTGATTAATTTTGTCATTCCATGAGTCCAGTATCACGCTTATATAAAAGCCAGCCAAACAGACAATACAAACATTATAAAACCATATCCCTTTGTAATGCTGGGGTTCTAATTCAGACAGACCAGAGAGAAAGTCTGGTGACCTATATGCAAAGTCTATACTTCTCTAGCTCCTGGTGGCTAAGGAACAGAATTACATGGCTTTTCTGCAATCTATGATCTGCCATCCATACAAGGGGAAGATCCCGTATACCTTCTACACAGGGGAACAAAAGTGGTAACATGCCAAGAAGCAGCTACATGAGCATGACATCACTATGCACTTATGGTTGGCTGGGAACATGTGGTGCCTTCTGGCAAGGCCATACATAAAAGTCCCAGTCAGCTTTATCTCATTACACACCCTAGGCCATGGGTGAGAAAGCCCAAAGACCTTTGTCTGTCCCTACACCCTTATAGACTTTGATGGAAATATCCAGAAGGTAAGAATAACGAACCAATTCAGCAGCACGTTGAGGGGATCATACATCATGGTCGATTGGTATTCATTATTGACTGCAATAATGTTTCAACATACAAAAATTTATCACTATAATATACTCCAATAACATAATAAATTAAAAAACCCACATGGTCATTAAATTTCATGGAATAAAAGCAAATTAACACTTATTTTATGATTAAAAAATCAAAAAAAGGTTACGAGGAAACTATCTCAGCAAGATGAATGTCATATTTTAAAAATCAGTGATGAAATAGCAATAGTTTTCGTTTGAGATTAGGAACAAGTGAAGAACCTACTTCCATTACTTCTATTTAGGAGTGTACTGAAAGTTCTTACCAGAATGATCTACCTTGCAAGAAAGAGGCAAAATTATCTCTATTTGTAGATAATATGACCTCATATTTAGAGACTACAAAAGATTCCACCAAAAACTGTTACCAGCAACAAATTTCACTGAGAAATAGAATATGAAGTGAACATGTAAAAATCAGTTATTTCTGTATACTAACATTGAAAAGTCTGAAAAGGAACTTACAAAAGAATTTCATTTACAGTAGGATACACAAGAATAAAATACTTATAAATTAAGTTTACCCAGGAGTCTTTATAGAGTTGTAGAATGAGAGTTACAAATAATACTGAAAAAACTCTAAAAAGACAAAGCAAAAGGAAATACATTTTACATATCTGGATGAAAGACTTAATGTTGACACCTTAACATTAAGATGTCAAAACTACTCAAATCAATCTACACATGCAATCCCTATGAAAATCCTAATGACATTTTTTTCTGAAACGCTCTACCTAAATTTTAAATGGAATCTCAATGGAGCCCAAATAGACAAAGCAATCTTTCAAAATAAGAACAAAAGTGGAAGACTCATCCTTCCAAATCCAATACTTACTACAAAGCAACAATAATCAAAACAGTGTGGCACTACCAGTGGAATAGAATAGGAAGGCCAGATACAAACTCTAACATACATATCCAAATACATTTTTGACAAGAGTCTTAATGGGACTGAATAGCCTTTTCAACAAATGGGGGTGGAAAAAATTGAATATATGCATGCAAAAGAATAGAGGTGAGCCTTGCCTAATTCCATATACAGAATTAATTATCACCAGATCAAAGACCTTAAAGCTAAGACTTAAACCTATGAAAAACGAGTGTCCTCATAAGAAGACAAAACACCAGGTGTGCACACGCTTAGCAGAAAGGCCACCTGAGGACACAGCAAGAAAGCAGCTATCTGCAAGCCATATAGAGGCCTCAGAGGAAATCAAACATGTCAACACCTTTATCTTGGAATTCTAGCATCCAGAACTATCAGAAAATGAATTTCCTCTTTCCAGGGACACAGTCTGTGGTATTTTGTTGTGGCAGCTTGAGAGAACTAAGATGTACCCTGGCCAACACCTCACAGCAGCACCCAGTGGCTCTTCAGCTCTATCCTTTGCAATCCATCCCTCAGAGTTCTTCACTGAAAGAGAATCTTTGCAGGCTGGACAGGAGTCCACACTTTCAGGTGTTCCACAGGTGATGAATTTGACACCCCAGAAAAACACACCTAGTCTTCAGAATAAATTCCAGGGGGGGTTGTTTATTTGAGGGGTTATGTTATTAAACTATGATCTCCCATCACCACCCTGTATGTTCATTAGCTTCTAGCACGTGTAGGTGCACAGATAAGGCCATGGCCTTTTACTGTAATGATGAACATAGTGCCCGCCCTTCACAAATTGGCTCTTTTCCACTCTTCATCTACTACTGCTTTATTGTCTTTAGAATTTTTTCTCAAGAGTAGGCAAAGTTAATTTCTACAGGGGTGACTCATCTTCCTCACACCATCTTCCAGGGATTGATGGAAATGTTTATTTCTTTAACATCCCCCTGTGTATCTCTTTGTGCATATCTTATGACATTTTAATAAAAATTTTTGTGTACATACTCTTATTATTGGTAACATGACACCTTGTCACATTGACATTGTGTTTTGTTTATAAACTTCCAAATACTTAAGTAAAATATACAAGTAAATTGCATTGGGTTTTTTGTTTGCTTGGTTGGTTTTTCTTTTTTTTTAGAGACAGAGTCTCACTTTATCACCCTTAGTAGAGTGCCGTGGCGTCACAGCTCACAGCAACCTCCAACTCCTGGGCTTAGGTGATTCTCTTGCCTCAGCGTCCCCAGTAGGTGAGACGACAGACACCACCACAACGCTCAGCTATTTTTTTGTTGCCCTTTGGCCTGGGCCAGGTCTGAACCCGCCACCCTCGGTACATGGGGCTGGCACCCTACCACTGAGCAAGAGGCACAGCCCGCATTGCTTTTTTTATAGTCATAGAAGCAGAAAATCCAAATTATTATTTGAAAGAATTAACCAATCTAGTGAAATAAACTACTGCATAACAGGGCTATTTCCCAGCCAGGTTGGTGGCTCATGACTATAATCCCAGCGCTTTGTGATACTGAGCATGGAAGATCACTTGACACCAGGAACTCAAGACCAGCCTTGGCAGCATACATCCTGACTCTAAACAAAATTACAAATTAGCCACACATGCTACCTCACAACTGTAGTCCCAGCTTCTCAGAATGCCGTAAGATGGACAATCCATGGAGCCCAGGACTTCGGGCTATGCTGAGGGATGATGGTGCTATTGCTGTACCCTCTGGGCAAAAGACTGGACAACAGGGTGAGCCATCTCTGAGAAAAAAGAAACAAAAAAACACTATTCCACTCTCTTTGATTATTATTTACATTTCACTACTTCCAAAATTTAAAAATTCACTGTGACTCACATGATTTGAACCAAGCAAAACTTCACTTACAAAAAAATCAACATTTGGGGCGGCGCCTATGGCTCCACGGACTAAGGCACAGGCCCCATTGGTTGGAAGTGGCGGTTTCAAACCCAGCCCCAGCCAAAAACTGCAAAAAAAAAAAAAAAAAAAAATCAACATTTGTACGAAGAATTCCACTTTGTTTTACTTTAACTCATTTGGATTAACTTTTAGTCAAACTTCAGTCCCAAGAAAAAGTTCACTTCTATCTCCTTTGCTCACAAAAGGTGATAGAGCAGTTTGGCTTTTGTGTTTCCAATATTTCTTTCTGAAACTCCTTGCACTGCTCTGCTATAGTTGAGTGACCAGGCCCATTGAGGAAAAAGTAGTGTCTAGATCAACACAGAATTACTGTACCTTAGTGGAAGGAAACCTCTTCTACTTCTGAATTAATCTCCAAAAGGTCACTGTGCTAACACTTGGGGATCACCTGTCCACCCCGATGGCCTTTGAGGATCTCCTGGATCAAGTTGGAAGCCTGGGGAGATTCCAGATCCTTCAGCTGGCTTTCTTTTGTATCATCAGCATCCTACTGTACCCTCATATCCTGCTGGAGAACTTCACTGCAGCCATCCCTGATCATCGCTGCTGGATCCACATCCTTGACAATGACACTGTCTCTGACAATGACACTGGGACCCTCAGCCAAGATGCCCTCCTGAGAGTCTCCATCCCACTGGACTCCAACCTGAGGCCAGAGAAGTGTCGTCGCTTCGTCCATCCCCAGTGGCAGCTCCTGCAC
>CAUYRH010138490.1:0-13646 GCA_963574655.1 Perodicticus potto
TTTTTCAAGGTCTTTAAAATATGACAGTGGAGCTTTAATAGGCATTGCATTGAAATTGTATATTGCTTTGGCAAGTATGGACATTTTGACAATATTGATTCTTCCCACCCATGAACATGGTATGTTTTTCCATTTGGTGACATGTTCAGTGATTTCTTTTCTTAGAGTTCCATAGTTCTCTTTATAGAGATCTTTCACTGCCTTCATTAGGTAGACTCCCAAATATTTCATCTTCTTTGGCACTACTGTGAAAGGAATGGAATCTTTGACTAATTTTTCGGCTTGGTTATTATTAGTATATATGAAGGCTACTGATTTATGAGTGTTGATTTTGTAGCCTGATACCTTACTGTATTCCTCTTAACATTGCAAAGCGAGCTTACACCTGAGGTAAAGCTGAAGCCCCTCACGTCTCCATTTACGCAACACAATGTGTCTATGAGATGCTTTATTTGGATTGAGTCTTGCTGGGATTCTGAAACTGTCTCCTCTCTGAAATTCTGTATCTCTTGCAATGCTTGGGAAATTGTCCTCCAAAATCGCTTGGAGTAGAGCATCTATACCCTTAGGACCATCCTCTTCTCCTTTGGGAATTCCTATAAGATGAATGTTTGATCTGTTGGAGTGATCCCTCAACTCTCTCAGGAATGATCAGGTTTTGCTCTCCATTTGTCTGCCTCTTTGAGTGTTTGGGAAAATTCAAAAGCTTGTTTTCAGTTGCAGAGATCCTTTCTTCTGCAAGTCAACTCTATTACTGAGGGATTATATTGTATCTTGGAGCCCATCAACCAATTTTTTCATTTCCTTGAGCTCTGCTATCTCCTTTCTCATTATGTCCATATCTTTGGTGACTTGTGCTTTGTATTCATTAATTTCATGAGACAACTTTAGAACTACTCTTTGGAATTCAATTTCTATCATTTCTTCCATTCTTTTTATCTTATTTGCTATCCATATTCTGAATTCTATTTCTGACATTGCTGTCATTTGTCTATGCATGGCATCTTCAGTTGTATCTCCTTTGTCATTACTTTTGGGGGTTGATCTACTCTGGTTATTCATGTTGCCAGAGTTTTTCTGTTGGGTCCACACCATATTTATTTTCCACCATTTGGTCATTAGAACTAGTAGGATGAGATTGAATTGGGGTTTCCAGGTAGTAGAGATAGCCTCTTACCAAAGCTCTAGGCTTTGTAATTGTGGCTTTTCTTCTACAACTTTACACAAGTCCCTTTCTGAGTTTTAACAGGAGACTCTGAGGACCTACTTGGCAAGATAGCACAAGCTAGCTCTGTTTTGATATTAGCCAACCTCTACCCTATCCTAAGAAATCACAATATTAGGTTTAAATCTTGACTAGGAAGTGATACAAAACAGCTGTGGTGCCCAGCCCCCACCCTTCAGTTCTTTTCTGTTACAGAACTTTGAAGGTCAACCTCAGAATGTCCCTGAGTAGACAGCCCCAGACATGGGTTCCACCCAAATTGTCTCTGACAGTGCAAACCCTGCCCAAAAGAGAGGTAGTCAAGGACAATTCAAAGCAAAGGGATTCAAAACACAATTGGAGCCAGGGATCCACACTCCCACCCACCAGACTCAGTCCACACTGTTGTCCACTTCTCTGCTCACAGGCCCAGCTGGAGCCAGGGGCAGTGCCCCCACCCACCAGTCTCAGTCCACATACAGCTAGCCTCTGCTTGCCAGACCAGTTGGATTCAGGGGACCATGCATCCCCCTTGCCAGTCTCAGTCCACTGCCTGGCAAGCCTCTGTTTGCAGGAGTCAGGGCCTGCCCTCTGGTCATAGTCCACACACATTGAAGACATTTAAAAATAAAAATTTAAAACAACTTGTCTGCCAAAGACTACACCAAGAAAAACTAAAGTATTCCAGGAAATAGGAATTTCAAGACCTGAAATGTTAAGTAGAATAGATAAAAGTAAAATATGTAACATTAACCAAACCTTTATTATATAAAATGGTAACAATAATACCTAATTTGTGAGATGGAAAATAAGCTACAATTCTCGTATTGAGTAACATCATATTAACTGGGAAAGAGGTGATTAGAATTTACATTCCTGTATTTTCCAATGGGGTATAATGATATTGATTAGCTTGAGATTTTAAGTATGCATGATAAAATAGGGTAACCAGTAAAAGAATGGACACAGTGGGTTTACTTGCAGTCAATGAGAAAAAGTGGTGAGGAGCTCTTTTACTACTGGAATTTTACTCTGAAAGTGAGAACAATGTATCCTAAAAATTTGTACCTTCATATTAATTTGAAATAAAAAAAGAAGAAAAAGTGAATGAAGTAAAAAACCCCTCAGTTCTAAAAAGCACAATGCAAAATGTAAGATGGTAGAAAATAATCTAATTATGTTAACAACAATTAAGGTACAACTAAATGTACTAAATTCTATAGTTACAAAACAAAGATGGTCACAGTAAATTTAAGATAAATCCAGTTCCATGCTGTTTCATTAGATGCACTAAAACCTCCAACAACACAGAAAGACCGAGTCTCAAAAATAAAGAGTTTGATTCCCAGCCCAGGCACCTAAATAAATAAATAATAAATTACAAATAAAGAAGACATACAGGTGAATATTAATGAAAACAAAGTTTGTTTGGCTAAATTAACTTCAGACATTTTATGACAAAAGGCACGACTAGAGGTAATGACACTAGGACATAAGGTTTGATCCATTAGGAAGATATATAAAGATTATAGATATGTAAACAGTAAAAAATAGTCTCATAAAATTTATAAAGCAGAAGTTAGCAGAATTAAGGGACAATCAGACAAATTGCCATCACTAAGAGACTTTCAAATACTGCTCTTAGTAATGGATAAATCATAAGAACAAAAGAGGATATGAAGATTTGAACAGTACATTTAAGAGAAAAGAATAAATGATGAGCACACATACTTATGCTTTTAAAGAACATGTGGAATATTTACAAACATTGACTATATGGCTATAAAGCTAGACTTAAATCTTTCAAAGATTTGGTATGCAGACATTTCTCTGACCACAGTGTGATTAAATTATGAACAAAATTATTATGTTGAACCATATGAAACTGTTTTTATAGTTTAAAAAATATTAGTTTCATATAGTTCAATACAATAGAAAAAAGCCACACATTTAGAATTTAGAAAATATCACACTTATGAATAACTTATGGTTTTGTAGAAAATACATAATATTGTGGTTGTTGATCAGTTCTAAGCACTCAAACTCACAGGATACAGCTGTAAGTAAGGAAAAGAGCTACCTTTATGTTTATACAGTAGAACTTTTGTAAGTTGATCACCCAAGGTACTGTAACAACTGGTCAACATATGGAAGTGGCCAAAATAAGAAAGTAGGCCTACTGTACTGAGATGTATATGTGGTGCATGTCTGGTCTATAAAAATTGGGTCAATTTAAAGAGGTGATCAATGTAGGTAGGGGGTCAGCTATGGAGGTTCTAGTGAATTAGAAAAGAAATGAAGTTAAAAATTAGTAATTGAAGTTACCAGCTGAAGAAGTTAAAGAAGGAATAAGCAAAAAGAATACAATGAACTAGATTAGTAAAGGATCCTGAACAATAACAGGATTAGTAAAGCAAAAAATCAGTCCTTTGAGGCTTGGCGCCTGTGGCTTAATGGGCTAAGGCGCCAGCCACGTACACCTGAGCTGGTGGGTTCGAATCCAGCCTGGGCCCGCCAAACAACAATGATGGCTGCAACCAAAAAATGGCCAGGCATTGTGGCGGGTGCCTGTAGTCCCAGCTACTTGGGAGGCGGAGGCAAGAGACTCACTTGAGCCCAAGAATTGGAGGTTGCTGTGAGCTGTGATGCTACAGCACTCTATCCAGGGTGATAGCTTGAGGCTCTATCTAAAAAAAAAAAAAATTAGTCCTTTGAAAACTAACAGGAAAAGAATAAAGCAAAATTCTTCAAGGACAAAAGGCAGATAAAGAACATATGTTGCAGAGATTAAACAAATAAGATATTAGAAATAATTTTATATCAACCAAATTTAAAACTCAGGAGATAAGCTAATTGCTATGGAAATACAACTTAATAAAACTGACTATATAGGAATAAACAGAATAGTCCTATAATAATTACAAAAAATGAACTAGATGGTGATGGCTGCATATCTTAAATACAATTAATGACCCTGAATTGTACATTTAAAATGCAAATTTTGCTTTATGTATTTCTACCATGATTTAAAAAATATTGAAAAAAGAATGTGAGCTGTTGATGATCCCTTCAGAGAAGATCTAGGTGTCCCCATCTCCAATAACTTAACTCCTCAAATTCCTTAAAAATACCCCAAACTAGATGTTTAAATTTTCTATGCGCACACACACACACACAAAATCCACCAGGCTCAAAAGTTTTATTGGTCACTTACACCATTCAAAGAAAGAATTCCACTCTGAATGAAATCTTCTAGAGATTAGACACATTTATGAAGACCCTGGTTACTTAAACTATACTTCAATGTAGTTGATTACTTGGGTTTGTATTATACTAAGTGTAAGTGTAGGTAATAAAACTTATCCAAACTATAAGGCAAGAGTTAGGTATTTGGAACTTTTAATTTAGCCTTTATGTAGAACCCCAGAATTGCGCATGACTCAAAATGTTATGTTTGAAGTTTTGATTATTCTATTACAGTAGTTCATATAATATTACCACAGGGGGAACAAACATGGTCACTTTATAATAATTTCACAAAATAGTGTGGCTTACCAAAATGATTATACTGATTAAGAGCATGAAGGGATTGACCCATGAATGGATTAATAAATTGTGATATATGTATACCATGGAATACTATGCAGCATTAAAAAAATGGAGACTTTACCTCTTTTATGTTTACATGGATGGAGCTGGAAAATATTCTTCTTAGTAAAGTATCTCAGGAATGGGAAAAAAAAAATATCCGATGTACTCAGCAGTACTGTGAAAACAATTCATAATCACTCATACTTACATATGAAAAATGAAACACAAGTATAGCCTAGGATGAAGGAGGGAAAGAGAGGGAGAGGGGAACGGAGGAGTGTGAGTTGATAGAGGGAGGGTTAATAGGGGGACCACACCTATGGAGCATAATGCAAGTACAAGTTGGATCTATCAGGTGTAGAACACAAATGTCTTCATGCTGTAATTGGGTAAATGAGGTGAAAGCTATGTTGATTAGTAGCATGTAAGCACTCTAATTTGTACAAATAATCAACACATCAAATCCCATATGACATAAATGTATGTATGATCTCTGTACAAATTACTTAATTAAAAAAACAGAGTATGAAGAGAAGGAGGTTTTTGAAATTGGCATATTGATATCAAACATGACAAAGCCATTGTAAGAAAGTAAAACTAAAGGCAAATTTCAATAGACATAGATTTAGATATTTTAAGGAAAATATGTCTAAATAAAACACATGAATAAATAGGAAAGATAATACAACAGAATCAAGTTGGGTTTACCCCAAGAATGCAAGAGAATTACTATTAGAAAATCAATTAATATAATTTGCTTTGTTAACAGTTGATAAAGACTACTCAATGATAGGAAGACTGGGAGCTGAGCCGAGAGAAAAGAGAGATAACTGAAGGTCACCTCTGCTGAGGTAAGCTGCAACTCCAAGGAAGCAAACTTAAGGTACAAAATTCATCCCAAAGGAAAAAATGTCCGTCCCCTCCCAAAGAAAGTTGTGTTTCTTTTTTTTTTTTTTCTCTTTATTTGCTCCTGTAGGTTTTCAATAGGTGAGTGGTGAACTGAGGACCTCTCGTCTCACCCCATGGGTGAGAGCTATAGGAAGTGGGGTCTACTTCCCCAGAGGGACCCTGTTGTGACTCTGAGCACTCTCTTGCCAGAGAGAAAAATTGAACTAATGTTTTCCATGCCATTCTGAACTTCCAATCCACCCTTCCTCCCTTGCCTGACGAACCAGAAGCCTAACCCCTGCAGAGACTGTGGGAGGAGGCTCACGAGCAGCATCCCCTGCTCTGCTGGACCAAGCGCCCTGCCTCAGGCCCTGCTAGAGCTGTGGGTCCCATGCCCCACCCCACCACCTGGCCTAGGCCTCGCCTCCAGCCCCACCCGCTGCTAGAGCCATGGTTCTGTGCCCCACCCCCTGCCCTGCCAAAGCCTCGCCTCCAGCCCTGCTAGAGCAGTGCATCCTGTACCCCTGCCCCACCTTGCTCAGCACTG
This sequence comes from Perodicticus potto, assembly GCA_963574655.1. Taxonomy (NCBI): domain Eukaryota; kingdom Metazoa; phylum Chordata; class Mammalia; order Primates; family Lorisidae; genus Perodicticus; species Perodicticus potto. The sequence goes on from CAUYRH010138490.1 coordinate 6,231, forward strand.
CAGGAGCCTCAGGGCCATGCTCCACTTGCCCAGCAAGAGTCATGAACTGAGCGCTCTCCTTGCCAAAGTCACCGGGCACCAGGCACTGCCAGAACCATGTGCAGTGTCCCCCGCCCTGCTGCTGGATCCAAGTGCCCCATGCTCCTGGAGCTGTTCCTACAGCCAGAACTCCCTGGTTGTGGCAGTTGCCTGGGAGTTGTGCAGGGTCACTTCCTTCAAAGATCCAGCAACAATAGAGTGATCCAGCTGGGGTCTAATCTCAGAGAGACCCCTCCCCAGTTCAGAGGTCTGCCAGAGGAAACCAGAACTCGCTCTATAGGGATATCAGTGCTGCACAATGGCAGGGGCAAAGGCGTGGTGGCTGAGGGAGAAAAGCATTTGCTGACTTGTTACCCCCAGGATTAGACTGAGTTCAAGTGGAACACTTGCCAGTGGCTATTGAGTACCCAAGGCAGGCAGGCCTAAGCTCCCCCAGCAGGCTGGTGGCAGAGGGTAATGGCCAAGCCACTGGGGCACTGACCTTCCTTTGACTCTGACAGGTGCAAAGCCCCAGCACATTGCTTATTGGAGGGAGCAGGACCCCAGCCCTGTGGGGTCACTAGTGACTGGGCTTTAAAATGGAAGAAGGTGGCGAAAAATACAGCCACCTGGTGCAACTGTGCTACTTGGTGAGCCTTTCTGATTCCAGAGCACCAGAGCAAGCCAAATTTCAGCAGCCAGTAGACCTCTGCCACCTAGCTGCTGGAGACCTTTCAAACTCTCCCACTTAAGAGTTCTTACTGACCGCGTCAATTGGTTTGGAACTCCTAACCTGGGCCAATCACCTAAGAGAACCCTCTCAAGTGATACCCTGGTTGTGTGGTAATGGGAAGGGTTGATTTTTCTTTTCCAATTGTTGTCCATGGGGGGTGGGGTGTCTTAGTTGTTTGTATTTCTCCACAGTTAAGACCTCTCCAGAGTCACTGATTCACTAGGATCAGCCAAGAACCAGCTGAGTTCAAGACAGAGCCACATAACCCCACCAAGCAGGTTTCCTCAGCCTCAGACTGTAATACTGCATGGGTCCTTTGCAAAGTTATAGGGGGAAAAACTGAAGTCATTAGTCCTAGAGCTTTGACAAAGGCCTGGTTAACCACAACTCTAGGAAATCCCAATCCAATTTCACCTTACCTGCCCATATAGCCAACAGTGAAAAACAATCATGAGGCGGAATCAGTGGAAAAACTCTGGCAACATGAATAATCAGAGTAGATCAACTCCCCCAAGGAACAATATGCCAGACACAGCACAAGCTCTCATTCATAAACAAATGGCTGAGATGTGAGAAATCGAGTTCAGAATTTGGATAGCAAATAAGATCAACAAAATGGAGGTAATGATGGAATTAGAATTTCAAGGAATAATTCAAAAGATGTCTCAAGAATTCAAAGAGAAAATCACCAAAGATTTTGACACATTAAGGCAAGAACTTGCAGCCCTCAAAGATCTGAGAAATACAGTAGAATCCCTCAGTAACAGAAGGGAGCAGGCAGAAGAAAGGATCTCTGACATTGAAGACAAAGCTTTTGAACGTTCCCAAATGCTCAAAGTGGAGAACAAAAACAGATCATTCTCTCAGAGAACTCTGGGATAATTCAAAGAGGTCTAATATTCACCTCATAAGAATACCTGAAGGTGATGAGGTTGCTGCAAAGGATACAGAGGCTTTACTTCATGAAATAATCAAAGAGAATTTTCCAGACATGCCAAGAGAATCTGAAATTCAGATAGCAGACAGTTTCAGAACACCAGCACAACACAATCCTAATTAAAATGCTCATACACACATTATAATTAGCTTTGCCAACGTTAATATGAAGGAGAAAACTCTACAAGCCACCAGACGTAAGAACACCATCACCTACAAAGGGAAGAACATTAGAATGACTGCAGATCTCTCTGCTGAAACTCTTCAAGCTAGAAGAGGGTGATCATCGATCTTTAATCTCCTTTAAAAAGACAACTTTCAACCCAGGATCCAGTATCCAGCTAAATTAAGTTTCACCTATGATGGAGAAATGAAATACTTTAATGGCATGTACATGTTGAGGAAATTTGCCATAACTAAAGCAGCTCTCCAGGATCTTCTCAGACCTATCCTCCATAATGAACAGAACAATCCTCCACCACCAAAGTAAACTCACTCAGAAACTTTTGATCAAATTCCAATTTCCACAGTGGTGAAAGGATTAAAAATATCCACTGGACTTTCAAAAAACTCAATACCCCAAATACTCTCTGACTTATCACTACTCTCAATTAATGTGAATGGCTTAAATTGCCCTCTAAAGAGGCACAGGTTGGCTGACTGGATACAAAAACTCAGGCCAGACATCTGCTGCATTCAAGAATTTCACCTTATCTTAAAAGATAAACATAGACTCAGGGTTAAGGGATGGTCATCTATAATTCAGGCAAATGGAAAGCAGAAAAAAACAGGTGTTTCAAAATTTTATTCGCAGATACAATAGGCTTTAAACCAACAAAAGTAAGTAAGGATAAGGATGGACACTTCATATTTGTTAAGGGCAACAATCAACATGATGAGATTTCAATTATTAACATTAATGGACCCAACCAGAATGTGCCTCAATTTATAAGACAGACTCTAACAGATATGAGCAACTTGATTTCCTCCAGCACCATAATTGTCGGAGATTTTAACACTCTTTTGGCAGTGTTGAATAGATCCTCCAAAAAAAAGCAAAGCAAAGAAATTTTAGACTTAAACTTAACCATCCAACATTTGCATTTAGCAGATATCTACAGAACATTTCATCCTAACAAAACCGAATACACATACTTCTCATCAGACCATGGATCATCCTCCAAAATTGATCACATCTTAGGTTACAAGTCTAACCTCAGTAAATTTAAAAGAATAGAAATCAATCCTTGTATTTTCTGGGACCATCACGGAATAAAAGTCAAACTCAGAACACACAAAGTAAAGCAAATAGACAGCCCTCAGAATGGGAGAGAATTTTTGCAAGTTATATTTCCAACAAAGGTCTAATAACCAGAATCCACTGAGAACTCAAACTTATTACTAAGAAAAAAATAAGGGATCTCATTTCATAGTGGGCAAGAGACATGAACAGAAATTTCTCTGAAGAATACAGGCACATGGTCTACAGACACATGAAAAATGTTCATCATCTTTAATCATCAGAGAAATGCAGACCAAAACCACTCTGAGATACCATCTAACTCCAGTAAGAGTAGCCCACATCACAAAATCTCAAAGCTACAGATGTTGGCATGATGTGGAGAAAAGGGAACACTTCTGCACTGCTGGTGGGAATGCAAGCTAGTATGTTCCTTTTGGAAGGAAGTTTGGAGAACAGTCAGGGATCTAAATGTAGACATGCCATTTGGCCCTGCAATTCCTCTCCTAGGTGCATATCCAAAGGACCAAAAATCATTTGGCAATAAAGATATTTGCACCAGATTTTTCATTGCAGCTAAATTCATAATTGCCAAGTCATGGAAGAAGTCCAAGTGTCCATCAACCCATGAATGGATTAATAAATAGTAGTATATGTATACCATGGAATACTATGCAGCATTAAAAAAAAGGAGACTTTACCTCTTTTATGTTTACATGTGGGGTTAGAAATCCCCACATGTATGTCTCTTGTACGTCTCATTCCAGTGAGCCACTAATGGGTTAAATTGGCTTCTGCCTTCACAGAAAAAGCAACATATGTGGTCTACCCTGAGGCAAACACGAAGACTGTTTTCTGGTCTTCTGGAAACAGATACTTTGAAGTTTTTGCAGCCATTGGTTCCAAGGAGTTAGAAACTGAAAAGCTTCTTGCCTGGAGACATGGTCCAGAGGTTGACAAAATGTTTTACATTTTGTCTAAAACCTAAAGACCTCCGCACTGTGGAGAAACAAAGTCATAAACCCATTTAAGGTTAACTTGGTTAGTGCATGAGGAGTTTCAGAAAGCAGTTCCCCTGTAGCTCTGTCTCTCTTATTTGTATGTAGATTTCTTACACAAAAGCTGAGGCTCTCTTACAAGGAGTTAAGGTAAAAGAGCACTGTGCTGGTTTGCAGACATGATGTCTGCCACTTAGGTTTAGAGTTAGATAGAGGAAGTTAGATAATAGTGAATATTGTAAATCATAGATTAAGTGTGCATGTGACTGCCAATGTATATAAGGTGGTCAGAAATAAAGTTAATTTGCTACATACCACAACAGAGCTTGTAGCCTGCTTCTTGCACCCCTTCTTAACATTTAGAGCGAATTTACACCTGAGGCAAAGCTGCAGCCCCTCTCATCTCCAGTCGCACATTTACATGGATGGAGCTGGAAAATATCCTTCTTAGTAAAGTATCTCAGGAATGGGGAAAAAAATATCCAATGTACTCAGTACTACTGTGAAATCAATTTATAATCACTCACACTTGTATATGAACAATGTAACACAACTATAGCCTAGGATGAAGGAGGGAAGGGGAGGAGGCAAGACCGGGGGATAGGTTGATAGAGGAAGGGTTAGTAGGGGGACCACACCTAAGGAGCATATTGCAAGTACAAGTTGGATCTATCAGGTGTAGAACATATATGTCTTAACGCTGTAATTGGGCAAATGAAGTGACAGCTATGTTGATTAGTAGGATGTAAGCACTCCAATTTGTACAAATAATCAACACATTGAATCCCATAATGGCATAAATGTATACATGATCTATGTACAGATGACTTAATAAATAAGTAAATAAGAAACAGTGAGTCACAAGGGGAGAGAGATTTTCCCCATACTAGAAAGTGCATAGCATGGGGCTCACCCGGGCTGCTGAGGTACCGCCCACCTGTACCCTCCCGCTCCTGGGAGCCATGTGTGCAGTGCTGGAGGCAATGCCCTCTGACACATGCCCACTCCAGTGTAGTTGACCATGGAACTAACTGATCAAAGATGCAGAGGCAGACACTGCATACAAAATGAATGTGAAAGGAAGACTGATGCTCGCTCAGGCACTCAGTGACAACCCACATTTATTGGGCATTTTTATACACACTGGTCAAATAAAGGTATAGAAATAGAAAAAGGAATGAATAATGATGAAACAGCAAAAGCTACCATGAAAATTCTTTGTTCATCACAGGTGCTGCTGGATACATATATATTTAATCTAAATTGAGGACACTTTGCTTAACACTTTGCTCCAGGCTTAACCACAACAGCGCCTGGCTGTCTGTTCTGTCTGATTAGCTCCCTAGAGCTTGAAAAATGACAATTTTTAAAAAGAGAATAGAAAAGAGTACCTCTTCCCCTAACCTCTGCAAGTGCCCAACTCCCTGCTTCACCCTGTGAAGCCCTCCGGTTACTTTCCTTTCTGTGAACATCTAACTGATTGTTCTTACTAGCCAGGGCATGTCCACAGAGAAAGAAGGTTTTCCATCTTAGGGCAATGTTCCTCGAGGAGCACATGAGGCCATGTCATTTGCTTTGGTTGGGGGGCTGGTACCCTCCATTTCCCCCTTTTTATTTTCTGGCTTGCACTGCTGTCATAGCCAAAAAGACAGCAGGATTCCTATCACTGGTTCATTTAAATTGTATCAAATTTTTAATTATCATATAAAATCACTGTTTGTTCTAAATCTGCTAATTCATTATATATCTCCGTAACAATTTGCTTCTGACAAATCCAAAGTTTCTCAGCATCTTTATGCCAATTAGAAACAAAATTTTCAGTTTTAATGGATTCAGTCAAAGCTATTCCAGCTGTGGCTGCAGAGGCTGTGATGGCTATAATCCCAAGGATGGCTGCTATCAGAAGACCAATAAATCTCTCCATCCTCTTCATCAGCTGCTGGGCAAGGTAGGCTAGGATGGAAATGGCCAGGGACTCCTCCTACGGGCGCATCATCTTCACCGGAAGCCAAATTCCAGTCCTGGCCCAGAGTAAAAATTGGGAAAAATTTTTGGGAAAAATCAATGCTAGTAGATATACTAAAACAAGTAAATAACTGACAGGTTCCTGGGCAGCTAATTTCACCAGTTTTCTCCTTCCAATTGACCTCTCCAACCAGCCATACAAATGGTAGCTTAACACATGCTTGTATGAAATGTGCTTCCCTTGGGGCATCACCCTGCTACAGTATCTTTATGTGTGTAAGCTCCTTTCCATGTGTGTAGCCCAAAAATAGCCATGCCTACCTTTCTTAAATCTGGCTGTGGAGGATATCCAACAATCCCAAGAGAAGGTGGTGAAAATCCACTTTTATGCCACACTAATTCTCTTATAGAGGAATAAAGAATATATGTAAAGTTTCTTTCATATGTCAAAATACTCAATTCTAACCCAGATTTTTCAGACACATATGCTAGAGGTCTCCAATCTATTATAGGGCCAAACTTTGTTTGTCTTAAGAGATATAAGTAATCACCTCGACATTTAGTCCAATGTATCCATTCATTAATATCAAAAAAAAATATGGGATTTACAATAAGGTAAATGAGTCAAAAGTTTATGAATAGCTGAAATAAGTTTAGTGAATGTCATAGTACTTAGTAAATAATGATCAGAAGTTCCACTTCTTAAACTGACCCAGTGCTGAGGCCCAAATTCCACACAAGGGGGCTCACGGCCTATGAAAATAGAAGGTCCAGAAACTCCAATAGAATAATTGAATATTATACTGCCCTCTTCCTCAGGTTTAAATGGACCTCTATCATCATAAGGGCTGGGGAGCCAGGAACTTTCTTTTTTCTTTTTTATTGAATCATAGCTGTGTACATTAGTTCAATCATGGGGTACAGTGCGTGGGCCTCACATACAATCTGAAATATTTTCAGCCGCCTGTTCGACATAACGTTCATGAGATTTTCTCATTTACTGTGTGAAAACATTTGTGTTCTGCATTTAGTAGGTTTCTCCTGACCCTTCAAAAATGCACCTCAAGTGTCATCCCACCCTTTATACTATCTCCCCCTACCCTCTCCCTCCTCTTCCCTGCCTCTCCCATTTCCTCATCTTCTTGTGCAATAGTGGGGTTATAGCCTTCACATGAAAGATATAAATTTGCTTCATATTAGGGTTGTATACATTGGATACTTTTTCTTCCATTCTTGAGATACTTTGCTAAGGAGAATGTGTTCCAGCTCCATCCATGTAAATATGAAAGAGGAAAAGGCACCATCTTTCTTTAAGGCTGCATAATATTCCATGGTATACATGTACCACAGTTTATTAATCCATTCATGCGTCGGTGGGCACTTGAGCTTCTTCCATGACTTAGCAATTATGAATTGGGCTGCAATAAACAATCTGGTACAGATATCTTTGTTGTAATGTGATTTTTGGTCTTCTGGGTATATACCAAGTAAAGGAATTATAGGGTCAAATGGCAAGTCTATTTTTA
>CAUYRH010138494.1:0-23658 GCA_963574655.1 Perodicticus potto
ATTTTCATGGGTGTTTTGGGTATTTAAAATGTTATTATTTTTTGGGGGGGTGCTGGTGGATCTTTGTGTCGGGCCCCCCCCTATTTTATTTTGGGTGTAAAACCCCGTGTTTTTTGGGGGTGGGGCCCCTACTCACTGAGCCACAGGCACCGCCCAAAACTAGTATCACTTTTAAAGACCCTAATCCCACTTGACTATTGTATCTCGAACTAGTGGAACCTAGAATATGAGTAAATAAAATTTTAAAATAAAAAAGTAAATTAAAACTCTCATGTAATGATTTTTAAATGGATTCAGGGAGAAAAAACATAAAACTCAAGAAATATTCACTTACAAGTTAATGAGGACTTATTATGAGGAAGGCATTTGGTTGGGTGACAAGAGAACATGAAAATGACCAAGGTCTGTGTCCCACCCTTTGAGGAGCTTACAGCATAAAGCTGATAACTTTGAACATACTGTTATTATCAGTTATCAATATATTCTGGTGAACCCACTGATTAGCCATTTGTTTCAGATTTTTAAAAAGCAGAAGGGGGAGGCAAGCCTAGGGCAATACCTAGAAAAGATCAGCCTGGATTAGGACACTTAATGTCTTAAGGAAAATGAGGGCAGTGGGCACCAGCAGAGAGTGGCGATAGCACAAAAGAGGAAAGACGATGAGAGCGTGCTGACTGCAAACCGTGTACTTCAGAGCTCACTCTGACTTCTAGCAAATAATTTTCAAGACAAAAGGTGGACCCTAAGGAAGCACTCCTCTTATCAATCAAGGAGAAAGTGACGGAGGAGGGATATTTATAGACAATGTGCCCTCGTAGTCACCATGAGAACTCTGAACAACTGTGTCTCCTTAGAAGCCCCCACTTGAGTGAAGGCTGTTTTATCGAAATTATTTTGAAGTTCCTTCTAATATCTGATGTTGTGGATATCCTTGGTGCATGTTTTTGTTCTAAACCTTTAAAACCAGTTGGAAAAAGTAATGTTCACAAGGAGTTGAATTCATCACTAAATAAGGTATTTTTCAAGTTGTTTGAGAAATGGTTTACTTTCTCTTTTTTCACCTTTTATAGGCCTCAAAACACATCGGGGTTTTTTTTCTCCCCCTAGTAAAGAAATATGACACTGAGAAATGTCAAGTGAACCCACTTTAGCAGGCTTCAAAACATACCACTAACGTATTATTTTAAAACGTTTCTCTTTCTAAGACTCATTTGCTATAACTGATCACTTTCTATAGGAAGCACTAACATTCACAGGCCTTAAATTTTAATTTGGTCACCAATATTGAATTTTATAATCAATATCCTCTTTTGCTCCTCCTTCCCCCTCTCAGGCAGCCTTATTCTTTGTCAGTAGCTGTCACATTTTTCTTTTTCTTTGGTCACCTTCTTCATTCTTCTACCTTCCTCTTGGGCCAACCTGTCTGCCTTTTATATCCATATTTACTTCCTCCTTGTCTTTCTCATTTAACCCTTCCCAGAAGTTTAGATTATGAATGATAAAAATTGTGACTCCCTGTTTTTGCTTCCTGATCTTCCGCTAATGAAATCTCTCACCTCCACAAGACTGTTCTAAGAAAGCATAATTTTGAACATCCACAATTGTTGCCCAAATAAAGACAGCCATTTGATCCAACTGCTTATGTGTTAAATCAAATGTGTTCAAGAATATGATTTCCTACTCCTATGCTTATCCAGGTTCTCTAGCGCTCTCCTTTATTATACCTTTCTATTGTAACATGGAAACTTTAGTTATCTATGGTCTAGAGTAAACCGTACATGGGGCAGTGATAATGACCTTCTGACCCAATGGTTCTTCCTGGCTGTGGGTAGAATTAATAGCACTTTTTCAATTTCTCCCTTGTCTTTGCTTGAACATACTGGAATTACAACCTCTGACAAAAGTAACATCCCTTTTGTAGTGGAAACAAAAGGAGTGTGTAATGAATTGGTTAAGATTACATTGCATGTTTAGATGATGAAATCCAACTGCAGCTCAATTCCTTTATTTTCTCTAGCTGAACCTCGTCTTTCAATAAGACAGTATTGACTGGCATCGTCCCTAGGACAGGTCCTTTGGAATACAGGCTTGCTGCTTTGAGCTCTTTAGACTGAAAAACAGCTATGGTATGGATCAAGAGAATCAGATATGAGAAAATAATGCCCAGTACCTTAGGATGAGCACTGGACGATCAGATCCAGGTGGGGGTCCTTAGATTTATAGGAAGTACTAACCCTTTCCAAATTAAGGTGGCAGGACAGGAATTATAGTTACACTTGCTATTTCTCTGCAAAAGTCTAGGACCAAAAGAAGAGAGGAAAAGGAAGCAAGGCAATGTTTTCCATAATTCACCACTATAGACCATGCTATAATGACATTATAAGATGAATTTTTAATTTTTGTGAATATGAAATCAATTAATGCTGCAATTGTGAGATATTAACAAATGCTTTCTTTTATCACAAATCATATCACCTTTGGTTGCCCTAAATAGCAAATTATTGGCTTCTTTCTTCCATTTCCTTTATTTTACTTTGGCTGTGTTTTGTCTTTATTTTTCAAAAACAAGATTACTTAAAATTTTTGCTTTTAAAAATGATATGCTATCCATATTGGCTGCAGAAAATATTTGAAATGTGTGCTTTTCAAAGAATGATCAGATCATTTATTCATCTTTTAGAGAAAAATGATAATATTCATCTTAATTATTTCTGCCAAGGACTGTAACACTAATTTTACTCTTTCTAAAAATTAAAATAGCAAACAGTTTATATAAGGTGTTGATAATTACCTATATTATTGTACTGCTGTGACAGATGTTGGCAAAAAAAAAAGCCTAAAATGCCTACAGCTGTGCACTCCATGACATCCAGTTTATACTCAGACAGAAGGCTAACAGATGTTCTGAACTGTCACTTTGCCTAAATGTTTTTAAAGTCTAAGGACCTGCTTTATAATTCACCAGAGTCTGGTTTGGTTTCACAGAGGTCCTCAGAATTCCCATCTGTGACAATTAATGTTGAAGACATTGATAAATCAACCCTTGTGTTTTCTCTCTTCTCTAGCAAACACATCAGTTTGTATATGAATTGTGGATTATGAAAGCTGTCTTTATATACATCCTATTTATAACATTATTTCCACAAACATAAGATAGAATTGGACTATCAGAATGCATAGAGGTTCTTTTTGTGCTGTGGAAAGGTCCAGGAAATCATCTATTCTTTGCTTTCTGTTAAGTCTTACGTTCCTTGAAAGTAAAATGTTAACAATTCCCCATGACAATTTACAAAAGTTATATTTTTTTCAATGAATAAAAAAGAGTTTTGTTATTTTTACTCAGCATTTTAACAGCTCTGCTCATAATAGTAACTATGAATTGTGTCCACTGTTAAAATAATGGAAGAAGAAAACAAATGGCATTCAGAAAGTATACAGCACATCTTCTTCAGCTTGACACCCTAAGACTTCCTCTTTCAAACATACCTTCAGATCCTTCATACAGAATTACTGCCCCGTGCAAAGGCCACCAATGCCTTATTTGCTGCTGCTCTTAATTTTAACAAGCTGGATTCTTGTAGTACACTTGCTTAATAGTTTAAACATTCTGTTAACAATTAGGTGTTTGGCCTATCCGGTTTCTCCTCCATTCTGTATAGAAATATAACTCCGAATAGTACATCTTTCTGGGTTTGTTTCTAAATTAGTCCCCACACTTAATTATGAGGATGAGAGGGATGCCTTATTCCTCTTTGTTATAGGCTAAGCTCTCAGTAATCCCAAACAAAAGAGCCAGTTCTGGAAGATATAGGATTTGCTAGCAGGATTATGGTCTCATAGATAATGATGTGCAGTCAGCAGAAGCGAAGCTTTATTTTAATTCAAATAAGCTAGTAAACAAACCACTGACAAGTCTGCTGGTGAGAGTAACTGGCTGCTGTTGCCACATTGGCAGCTAAATTATAGAAAATCTATTATACCCTGTTCACCATATGTTTAATTTAATACAAGATACAAATTAAACTATCCACAGTGCCTATTAAAATAACAATACTTTTTTTATATTTGAATGTCTTAAAATAATTTTCCCTGACCTTTTAAAGGGCAGTTTTGATATAGGTGATTATCTAGGGGGGAAAGGTAGTTAATAGAAGGCAAAAAAAAATTAATTGCCTTTCTGAGAAAATAAAAATATAAATGTTCACTGGTTTGCAGTTGCTAATGAGGTTAATTAGCAGTCATATATTCTGTTATTACTGTATTTCCCTCCCATCCTTTTGGTTGCTGAGGCTAGAGTTTTAAAAGTGATACTTAGTTTGACCTGTGTGAGTCTATCCTCATGAAGTCATACCCAGTCCAGGACAGCCCTTGGGTAGCCGTGGAAGTTTAAACCCTAGGCCCAACTTCGGTATGGAAAAAGACTGACTTCTCTACCCCTACCTCAGCTCAGTCTCTGTACAGCCAAAAGGTCCTAAGGAAAGCCAGAATTAAGAGGCTGCTTTCCAGAAAAAGGGAAGAAGAAAGGACAGCCCACACACTATTCACAACCAATTTTCTCCTGTACCCACAACAGGCAGCAGTCAGTGATGCTTGCTTGAGTCCATGTGGACTCAACTTACCAGATCCTAAAGGGGGATCTGGTAAGGTCTCGAAAATTATAGAGCTAGCCTTGAAACCCAGATCTATTATTTCCAGGATGTGGAAACAGACATATTTAACCCAACTGTGTCTTCCTTTACTCTCTTAAAGTGGGGGCAAGGGAGGGAAATGTAATAATTTGAACTTTATAGTATTATTATGAGAAGTAAATAAGAGAACTATCTGGTATATAATATATATATGTGTGTGTGTGTGTGTATATATATATGTATATACATTAAAGATTAGTTTCTTTCCTCTTTCACTCTGAAGCAAAGAGAATGCTGCCCTTCCTTCAGGGGGGAAGGGAGAGTGTTAGGAAGAAGGCCCAGATGTGTAAATAACAATTCTTCCTTTCCTTCCAGATGAATTCCTTTCCACAAGCAAAACCCCAAATGGCCCGCTCCTTTTCTCCCCAAATCCACCACAATGCTTACTCTTTAAAAATGTATCAGTAAGCCTCCCAAGTCAGCTATCCATCCGTGGTCCTATGAAACAGAGAAATAAAAAGTAATCATCATACTTTGGGATGCCTTTTCAAAGTTTTTGGTACAGATTTTGCTCTAGGTCTGCAATTGTGTTCATGGGGTTGCCCTATGTGAATTTTGGTTCAGAGAATAGAAGCCTAGCAGATCTAAGTATGCACGAGCAATTAAACATTGCATAACATGTGTATTTGGAAAATGTCCTTAGTCTTTGATGATTCTCGAAGTCCAACAGATGGTATTAATGTTTTACTTCCCCTCCCCCCCAAAAAACAAGTATCTTAGATTGAAGCAAGAAGCAATTTTCAGAGCATGATACTGCCAAAAATATGCCAGAGGGACCCAGGTCAAATATCCCTATGGTCTCGCCCGCCCTCCACAGCCCTGATATGCAGAGGTTGAGTGACCAGGGACATTTCCATTTATTGAAACATTGAATATATTGATAAATTATGAAACTAAAAAAGGTGAGGGGTCACAAAAGTTGTGCCCGATTTCAAATGTTTAATATTTTAAAATTAATGCTTTTAACGCATAAAGACAAAATGTATGATTGTATTTATAACTTCATTTTACATATACCAAAAAACTTTAATGGAGGCTGTTGGTGACTGCAGTCCATGGGCCCTGCTTCTACCTCTAAATTTCTACTTAGTCGTAAAACACATGCCCTCTCTAGTCTCTATCGCCGGTCTTAGCATAAAACAAGCCGAAGGAACCTCAGAGTTCCAGAAGTATGAGCACCGGTGCGAAGCAAGGCCTCCTTCCAGGCAGCCTTTCTTACGGACTGCACTCTCACCTTCACCAAGCCGGGGGCCGGCGGAGAGCCTCCCCCTCTCCCAGCCCTTTGCTAGCCGGACCTGGGTTCCGAGTTTGCCTCCGGAGCCGCCCCTCCCCCAGGTAACCACGATCTAGCCCTTCAGAAAGGATCTCCGGGCGCGCGGTTCCAAACTCCGGGTACGGGAGAACAAACCCAACTGGCCACACGGGGAACTGGGAGAAATAAGCGGTTCCAGATTCACCTTGACATTGAGTCTAGATTCAGGGAGACCTTCCTCGCCCTCCCGCGCCTTGGAGCAGCCCATGGGCCTGGGAAGGGCGTCCTGGAAGGCGGCCGGGCGGCCAGACCTCGCCGGTACCGCGCGCACCCGCGTGGAGGGGCCCGAGCCGCGTCGGGACGCGGCGCCCCGGGCGCGACCAGGTGAAGTGGCGGGCGCGGCCGGGCGGGGGCGCAGCGCTGGGGGCCGGGCCGGGCCTCCACTTCCCCACGCGAGCGAAATCGGGGGAGGCCGACCCAGCCCTCGGGGCCCAGAAAACATGGGAGGCCAGGCCCGATCTGGAAAGACTCGATCCGAAAAGCCTCGGGTGCCTCTCGCGGTCCCACACACCAAGGACAGGATGCATGAGGATGCCCAAAGGCTGAGGCTCCGACCCCAAGTTTATTCTAGAGTCTTTGAGCAGGGAGGTTTCCAGGTCTCTTCACACGCACGCACGCACATTCTCTGGTTAGATTTTCAAATCTAGAGAGTTTTCATTTCAATCCTAGCCTCGCCTCCGTTGTGTCCAGCGGGGCCGTCGACCTGAGCGCTGTCCCCGTTCATTTAGATGACAGCATCGAGTCGGGTGTCGTATCGTTTTGCTTTTGTCTAAGTGAATAATTGCATCGCGTGGGGTCAGTTTACACGTTCATAATCCCGTGGTGTATCTCACAGCACTCGCCTGTCAAACCCTTCAGCAGAATGTGGGAAGCAGCGGTCCCCTCGGACCTGGCGCCGCTGTCCCCACCGGAGCCGCGCTCCCCGGCAGGCGGTGGCGGTGGCGGGTGAGAAACGTGCGCGCCCGCGACCGCAGACGGCCGCGGACTCCGAGAGGCCGCACCCGAAGGCGGAGGGCTGCGGGCCCGCGCCGCTTCAGCCCGATTTATTTCCACGTGGAGACAGTAGAAGGTGGCCAGTTAGTGAATGATTGATTGCTTAAAGACGCAGAAGCTACAGCCTTCCCGGTAGCCGATGGCCAAAACATGACATGGTGCCATCTGTGTGAAACTCGTGATTTGCACGGTCATTGGTTCACTGGAACCGCCAAACCCTGATCGTGCGTATGGTGTTTCCTTATAAGCAGCAATCGCTGATTTAAAGCCAAGTCCCCGTGCCCCTCTTGCTAATCCCCTCTGCCATTAGTCTGCTGAAGTCCTTTTTTTTTTTTTTTAAATAAATCCCTTTACCTGTCTTTCCTTCCTCCCTCCCTCCCTCTTTCTTCCTATTTTCTTTCCTTCCTCTCTTCCTCATTTCCTTTTCTCCTCCTTCCCCTCTTTCCTTTCCTTCTTTTCTCCCTCAATCTGAGTGGTTGGTACTGAATGTCGTTTACTCACCAGCTTCCCAATAGAGGGTCACTGAAGCAACCCCACTTCCCTCTTTCCCCAGCAAAGCTGTCACTTGTAAAATTAGGGAGATCACCTTTGGCTCCAAAGTGATTTCCAACAGTGAAGTTTCCAATTCAAAGCCCCCTATAAATGCCTAAAATCGCCTCCCAGATTTTTCAACTCCAGTGAGATAGTCACTTCTGTAACCTACCATCTTCTCAGTGATGGGTGTTCCAACCAGACAGACACTGCCCAGTCAGCTCAGTTTCTGCCCCTGGATACAGAAAGTTTTGTTTGTTTGTTTGTTTTTAAGCAGTTTTCCAGATATAGACAACTGGTTCCTGATTCCCTCATCTACCTACCAAGACTGTTTATCACTTTGGCCCTGCACCTGGCATTGAACATCCCACCTTTTTTAGTTAAATGCTGTCTTCTTCCCCTATGTCAGATAGGATGCCAATGCATTTCAGGTTTTGAGGCAACTTTTGATGACTGGCCCAAAAATGTCTTTCTAATCCTTCCTAGGAGAGTGAAGGCAACTGACAGATTTTAAACCTCCTTATGGCTAGGACTGCACAGATACAAGCAGTAACATGGGTATGGTTTACTCACCCTCCTTTACTCACCTTAGCCTGTGCACTATGACCTCCTATCTCACAGACTCAGAATCAGCCCCAACCCCTCAGTAGAAAGAAGGCAGCAGTCCAGATTCTTCTTTCAGTTTGTTGCTAAAAAAAGAAAAAAAAGAAAGACAAGAAAGGAAAAGAAAATAACTTTTGTCAGTTTGGAGCATCTTTCCAAAGTTTTTATATCCAAAAACATCTATATGACAAGGGAAGCAGAGATTATTCAGTTATTCCAATTGATCAGTTTTTAATGAAAATTCTCGGTAAAGCATTTTATATTGACCCTTCCCCATTCCACCTTTAGCTGGAAGAAATGTTTTTACTATTGACTGTTAATTTTGTATAATGACCCACCCTCCCCTACAATATCATAAGGAACATTGTACCCTCCTGCTCTGGTAAAGATCACTCTTAAGGTACACACTTCATTTCTCTCTCACTTCAACACACTCACACTTATGCAGGCACATTTTTCTTGATTCAGAGTGTTAACATGTGCACAACTTCTTTAGTATTGCCCTGACTTTCATTTTTTTCAAACTGATATTAGGCTGTTTATCCCGAGAAACAAAATGAACTTTTGAGAAAGAACCATGTAACAAATGTTTCATTTTCTGTTTTGATGTCTGTTTTTCAAATTTTATAGGAAAGACTTTAATTGGTCTTTAAATTGTCAGTCCCCACCCCAAATCCCTTATTAGATAATTCCAGACCAGTTGAAAACCAATGACATAATTGTTTCCAAAAAGGAAAGTAGAAGTTGAGAGATGGGGGTGTCAAGAGATTCATTTAAGTGTTTATCTTCCTTTTATTTTAAAAGGTTTGTGAGAAGAAAGGGAGAAATAAATGGGAGGGGGTCAGAGATAGAGAATAAAATAAAACTTGTTCTTAAAATTAAAGCCATTTTTCAAACTATTGTCTGACCACAAGTGACAACAAAGAACAGAAGTCATGAAAGTGGATTACTGTCCCTCTGGGCTATTGGAGAGCCCTGGCATTAATTCCTATAGAAAGGTAGATAAACCTAGTTGGTAACTAAAGACTTCCCCACAGTGCCCTTATCGCCAAGACTACAGGACTCTCTCAAAGTTGATACAGACCTCAGCTGGGTCTAGGTGGCAGGCTTCCCCTGTGAGAGGAAGTGGAAGCTTCCTGTGGACTGAGCCGGAGGAAGCCTGATGGCTGTAAGAGCAAGCCAGAGGACGGAGGGGGCTGGCACAGGAGGGCTGTGGACACCCCCCTCCCCCCAGCATGCTTGCAATCTGTGAGTTGAAGCTAGCCAACTACGAATCAAAGAGCAGGGCCTTTGGGGTGCTGGAGACTAACCTTTAGCTTGTTCCACTCCTCCCACTGGGCTTGCATCCTAGGTTTTCCAGGATTGGAGACCTTATCAGAGGAGAGGGAAAGTATGGTAAGAAAACATGCCTAGCCTCTGTCTAGCATGGGGGCACTGGTGGGAGCTTGCAGAGAAGAGGAGACATACCTCAGGAGGAGAGAAGCCCTCAGTGATCAGTCTGTCTGGCTCATACAGTTGTGCATGGCCAACCAGAGAGTGAGGGACAGGAAGGCTTCCTTTTCTTCAGTTGCTCTTTCTAGGGTTGCTTATCTCCTCTCCCCTACCCTCTGCTTCATCCTGTCAGGACCAAATAGAATTGAAACTTCATTGCCATTGCCTGTACTGAGCCTAAAAACTCAGGATTTGATAAGGTTACTGCACCACTGATACGATTGTAGATTTTTTAAAGCCTCCTCAAAGAGACAGATGTTTGGGCTGATTAAGAATTGAAGAGGAAACCTGCAGCTGCACCAAGGAATAATCTATTGGACAAATATTTTAATAAAAAATATGAAGAGATCAGCCCGACCTTGCAAGGTCTTCTGCTTTAAAAAAAAAATCTTTATCAAACCCCTATTCTATGGCTTCAATAAACAGAACCCATTACCTCACGGCATCTTTTGTTGGCCCCATACAAGAGAGAACAAAATGGTTATTCAGGGGAACGCTTTCGATTTTTATTGTGGGTAGCCTGCACAAAGAGCCGTGTTATTGTATTTAAAAGAACCATCTGTAGCAGAAACAATGGCATCAAATTATCTTTGAATACCCACTGAAAAAACATAAAGCTTTTTTTTTTTATTCTTCTTCTGTACGGTGGGGGGATAGAGCAGTGTTAGGATAACTGACTTTTTTGTTGTTCTCTGGGTGCATTCTTCTCGCTCCCCCTCTCTCTCCCCCTCACCCTCTCTCTCTTCTCTCTCCCCTCTCCCTCTCTCTCTCTCTTTTAAAAAATCAGCCATTTGGGGTTTTAAGCCATAAACGATTTTTCTTGTTGCAGGGGATT
This sequence comes from Perodicticus potto, assembly GCA_963574655.1. NCBI lineage: Eukaryota > Metazoa > Chordata > Mammalia > Primates > Lorisidae > Perodicticus > Perodicticus potto. Next base: position 10,454 of record CAUYRH010138494.1, read on the forward strand.
GCAGTGGCAAAGCTAGGCTAGGTCTTGGAGGCTGGTGTAAGGCGATGCGGGTGAAGGCAGGAGGCTGATGGAAAGACTGGGGGGAAGAAAAGCCGAAATGGATTCACGGTGCCTTGGATGGAGGACGAGAGGGGAACTGCAAGCTCCTTCAACTCGTTCTGTCCGGTGAGAAGTGATCAAGCTTGGGCTGACAAGAGGCTCAGGGAGCCCTCACGTTCTTTCGCTTTTTTACCTGCCAATCAAACTGCTACAAGACAACACCCTGATCTGGCATGGACATGTAAGTAGCTTGCAACCTAACTTTGACATTCACTGCTAGCTCACTCCTCCCCCCCACCTCACTTTCTTCCCCCCTCATTCTGGGCTTTTTTTTTTTTTTTTGACCTTTAAGAGATCTGGAAATACACCCTGTGTGGCAGTCCTTTAACACAGATTTAAGTCTGAAAGTGTTAACTATTGGAATTAAATGCTAATTTAGATTTCTTTAACAAATGTAGAAATGCAATGACATTATTTTATTCTCTCCTGAACAGTTTTAGTACTGAACATAATCAGTTGCCTTGAAAGGTTTTGTGTGTGTGTGTGTGTGTTTCTATGAAAATCTAGAAATAGATCAGTGAGCATAAATCAGTGAGCACCCAGGAGAGAAACCCAGGAATGAAAAATTTAGGCTTGCATATTAAAAATACTAAACTCTAGCATTTACTCCTACAAGGAACCCTCCCAAGATCAATAATACTTAGAAAGGAAAGAGTGATTTGATTTAAAAGGAATACATTATCAAGGGGGTCCTAACCACTTCAATTGGCATCTTACTATTTTGATGATATTTGGGGTGGAGGAAGGTTACAAAAAGGAAGCAAAGGGATATGGCGATATTGCGTTCTTTATGAGAGATTGACATGGAGGGAGAAAGAAATGCAAGGGGGCAGGGCATGGAGGAAATATTACCTGAGAGAAGGAATTACAGAGCATGGCGAAGCTGGAAGGTGGGAGGGTTTCTGCGGGAAGTTGTGCGAGGGGTGATGGGGCTTGCTCTCTGGCGCCCTCTAATGGCAACCTGAACCAATGTTTTACTTTCGTAAATTCAGTACTGGGAAAAGCAGCTGGGTTTTTGTTACTGCTCTTGGGTTTTTTTCCTCCGCAGACTTAAAAACTAGAGGCTATTAGTGGAGTAAATTTATCATTTTCAGCCCAAAGACTTATGTATATGTCTTAGAATCATCGATGTTTTTTCTCCTCAAACATCTCCTCCTCTCTGGAAATCTTGTTAGACTAATAAAGGAAAAGTGGCTAATGGCAAATTGACTTATGGAGGGAGGTCCACGCCCAATTAGTAATTCGGGGGTGGGGGGCGAGGGGATTCTGTCCTACCTGAACAGCACTCTGACTCTTCTAATATACTCGAGAGGTGTAGGGAGGAGGAGTGGGAAGGGATGATTTGAAAATTGCAGATTCTGACACGGGCTCATTACAATACAATTTAAAGGGGGCTCTTAGGAAGCTCTGTTATTGCGACATGTGGTGGTCAGGGGGCTTTCCTTCCCGCCTCCTTTTTCATTTTTCTTTTTCTTCTTTCTTTCTTTCTTTCTTTTTTTTTTTTTTTTCTTTTTTTAAAAAAAAATTTGGTAGATAAAGGTTAATCTTGGGCTGAATGATAAAGCTATGATTGACAAGAGAAAAGGTGTTGAGGGCAGGTCGCGCTGTCTTATTTACAGCCCACTGCTTGCTGTAGAGTCTTTGTTAGGACTGGAAAGCTAATTTAGTGCTGATCAAAAGCACCACAGAGTTAAAGGACTGGTAATGACTGCTAATTTCATTTCAGCCTCATGCATCCCAACTGCTGTAATTAAAGGCACGCTATTTAAATACAGGTGAAGGGTTATTGGGCGGGGGATTACAATTTTATTTAGATTTCTTCGTATACTGTACTTGGGTGTTATGTAGTCCAAAATCAGATTTATTTTTATTATGTAGAGCCAATTCTTGTCATTTATACCTGGGTTTGTAGAATCGGCAGTGTGAAATGTGTCAGTCCCATAAAGCCCCTGCTTAAGGAAGGTGGGGGAGGATGCAGAGGAGTAACTATTTAGGGGAGATTTAAATATTTGAGTCTCTGCCCTTCCTTCAAATTAAGAGAAGGGCCTTCGATATAGTTAAAAGTATTTGAAACTTGGGTCAGGGTTAACAGGCCAAAGGGATCAGTATCAGCTTTTTAAGTACTTCTAAAAAGATCATGTGAATAGATGGAAAATATATTTTTAATTAAATAATTTCCCCCACGCTATAGCTGCAGTGTTGGCTCAGAAACCGTGTAATTTCTCAACCGATAGGAGTTTCTTTATGAGAACATCAAAGAATAAAAAGCTCTACATTTTCGTAGTTGGTTAAAATTGATAACACCCCCCCCACACCCCACACACACACGCACACGCGCGCACACACACACCCCAAAAAGAATTTAGCCTTTAATCTCTTTTTATCCACGAAGACTAAAGCTCTGTACTCGACCCCGCGAGCGGCTCTCGCCTTCCGGGGTTGGAACCCGACTCAGATGTGAAGCGGCACTGAGCCTCGCGCAGGTTCGTGCCCAGCGCCCCCTGTTGGACACAGTAGGAGCTGCGCAGCGCCAGTCCCGGAAATCGCCAGAACCTTGCTCTGGGGTTAGAAAAACTCTTTATTACCCTCCAAAAAGGAGAGGGGGTGCGGAAACAAGTTTTTATATCCTTGAAAGGTAATATAATTTTAACTCAATAAAAAACTAGAAAGACGACAATATCATTTTAATTCAATAAAAAATAATATCTAACCTACTCCTCCTCTTCACATCCCAGCCATCCCCTACCCCAGCTTGGTTTTGGAACGCCTGTTAAAGGTTCTGCCATCGTAAAAAATAAGTAGAGACAAATATGATGAAAAACAAAGAATTTTTTTCTGTAGCCATGGAAAATCAAGCAAGACTACTTATTCCGTTTTGTCCACATTTCAAAAAATTTAACGGAAGAAGCTGCTGCTTGCTGTTTTAACGTTGCCAGAGGCATCATGCGTGCCCTCGTAGGTCCTGCAGGTATTGTAACTCAATCTCTGAGTAAATGGAATAACTTGCTTCTTTTTATTTATTTCTAGAGTACAATCACAAGACCAGTCTCTTCTTTGAGTATTTCCCATCCCCCAAACCAACCTTGGTCAAACTTTTCCTTTTCTAGATATTGTCGAAGAAACAGGTGTCTGATAATCTTTCTTCTTTTATCTTAGCGTAGGATTTCGGGAAAGGTGTGCCAGTGGTACGGAGTGCTTTCTTTGAAATTCAGTAGCTGATTGACCAGCAATCCACCATATTATCCTAGGAAAAGAGCAGTATTTTTACACTTCCAAAAAGTACCTGTCTACATAAGAAAGAGATTTTAATTTTTTTTCTTTCTTTTTTTATGAGCAAGCGAGGACAAAAATAGCCCTTGAATCATTTCAGAAAGATAAACCATAAAAATGACACATCCTCTAAATGGGAAGATGTGGATTTGTTTAGTTTAAAATCGAATACGTGTAGGAACAATTTGGGTGCTAAATGATCGAGATGTTTTAGGATTTCCATTTTCACAGATGTGCTTACCGTTTTAAACTTTCAACCTTAGAAAGTTTAAGGTTTGCATGTTTTCTTTTAAGTTTGCCTATTAAAGGAAACCAGCTAAATTTTTCATAAAGGAATTCTTTTTTAATATTTAATGCCATGGCTGTGCAAGCTTCGTGTTGCCCGTGTGTTTATCCCAAAATTAGTGAATCCGAGATTGCATTTTGAGGAGAATTGCTGTTCCATGCGAGGAGAGATGCCTTACCCAGCTGGTTCCAGAATCAGATCTCGGCTTAGGGTTTTTAGTAAGTAGGTTCAGATAGAGTGGCAGAAAAGGGGTCGGAGCTTTTGATAAATCTCTGCCAGGAATTTTATCGAAATGATGGGGCAAGCAGGATTCTAGACAGTCTACCCCCACTCTTTGCTCCTCCAAAAGGTTTGTTCCCATTACAGAAATGTTAAGTCCGTGCAAGCTTTGCCGGGTAAGGTGAGAAACGGTGCTCTGACAGCCGAGGTCGGAGGGCTGCGCGCTGCTCCCGCAGCTCGCGGGGGAAGGAGGCCAAGCCAGCCAGACCTCGGAGGCGACCCACGAAAGGAGACAGACGCCTACTATCCCTGAAGCGATGTACAATGTACAATAGGGTTTTGGAGATTTCTACCCTGTTCCGCACCCCGGGGTCCCAACCTGTCCCGAGAGGGCTTTAGCGGGGAGGAGGGAGAGAGGAGCCGCACGGGGCGTGCCGGGAGCAAGTCCTCCGCTTTCCAGGGCCCAAGGAGAAAACGCAAGCCCTAGTTGAGGAAAGAGCACTAAACAAGTGGGTGGCCCAGGCCTGGGAATGCCACCCAGCTCTCCCGGCGCAGTGGGCTTTCTGTGGTTCCAGGCGGCCCCAGCCCCGGCTCGAATCCCACGCCCCAAGGCGGCCAGCGGGAAGGCAGCCCCTCCATCTCTGGGGGCTGGGGCCGAGGGCAGCGAGCGACTGATCCCAGAGCAGCAGCCAAAGCCGCAGCGGCTGGCAAGCGGCCGCGTTTCCCCGCGGCGGCAAAGCCGCCCTTAGGGGCGGGGCGGGCGTTTTCGGTCTCCTGGCCGCGCGTCCAGGCCCGAGCCCGCGCGGCCTGGCTGGGCGCCCTGCCCTGGAAGTAGTCACTCTTGCCTGATTCTGCGGACGGTCCAGGCGGACGGGCCAAGCTAGCTGAGGCCCACTGAGTCCACGCCAACTGCTCAGCCCTTTCTTCCTTTCATCCCTCACACTTTTCAGAGTGAACCCAGGAAAGAACTCTCACTCCGAAAGCCAGGATATGTAGTTTGCAACTTGGTAGCTATTGGGACGTAGGGGGAAAATGACTCATTCTGAAGACCGAGATTCAAGGATGAGCTCCCATTAAGTTTGCTCTTTCACTTTGTTTTTAAACTCCGAAGATCCTTTCGTTCCGTCGAGTCTAACCCTGAGACAAACAAAGGCGCCAGGGAGACAGCCCAGTTGGGCTGGAAGGAGTTGGGTTTGAGGCGTAGACTGACAACCATCTCCACCATTCCACCGCAGAGAAGCCTGCCAGCCTGTGGGTCCCCATCTAGGGCCCAGCAGCTCCGTGGGTTGCTGGAGGGTGTTGAAACCACAAGTACAACTTGACACCATTGAGCCCACAGTGCTTGTCAATAATCTGTGAATTAGGTGCAGAGATTGTCACTGTAGATCATAACAGTTTCTGAAGGACTCATTACAGCCTATCGTGTCAATGATCTTCAAATCAAGAAGCGGGGGTGGGGCAGAGGGAAAAGGAGTAGGGAGAGCCGACAAAAAGGGAAAAAGGGTAGCAGGGAAGATAAAAGTCAGAGCCCCACCTCCGAAGGAGCCTTTCAAGAGTATCAGGCAGCGATCTGAGAATTCCATTGGGATGGGTTTGGAAGCCCAACTCCATGTGAGCCGGGACTGGAAAGGGGCACTCAGGGGCAAGGAACAGGGGGCCCCCGGGAAGGCCGGGCATTTCTTTTGAGGCCAGAGAGCTTTAGGGTGAGGGTTTCTGGTGTCAATGGGAGGCCTTGAGGATGCCAGCCCGCCCAAGATGCGTGTATACTTTGATTTAGAGCACTTTTCCAGGGCAAGCCGCAGATGCAAATCCTTGAAGAAAGTAACAGTTCCACTTGGGACTAATGGTGATTGTGTAGAATAATTTTTTCCCCAATGGTTTGCTTCAACTTCTTTTCATGCCACAGGTGGAAGACTTTCCTTTTCCTCCCATGATATTCCTGGGTGTCCCTCACATCTAATTTCTTATCTAATTTTACTTAAGCAGATCTAATTTCTTTCCCCAACTTGCTTTTTGGGGGTGTCAAATACACCAGCCCTCTGAAGTTGTGTCACTTTTGTGGTTTGTATTGGGTCCAGTTGTACTTCTAGAAAGGAGTTTGTGGAGCAGCATGTTCCATGAGAACTCCAGAAGAAAGAAGACTAAATTCTATTGATATGGCACAGAAGGGGCCCGGCTAAGGAAAGAGGGTCTCCCTGCTTGGTTTCATTGCAACTTAGCCCAGCCCGCACTGGAGTGACATTTAGCAAGAGCTAGAGAAATCTTAAGGAAGGCATAGGTTTGTTTTTTCCACAATAGTTGTGGTCACAACTAAACTAAATAATAACCGTTGGAGAATACAAAACATTTGTCTTTTCTCTAACATGATAGTAATGGAAAATTAGCATTCTAAGGAGTTGCTTTTCCTGTGGTAGGGTCCAGAGTTTTGAGGGGCACTCTAGAGTTTCTGGGGATCAGTTTGCTTTTTTAAAAAAATTCTCTTCTAATTTTTTAAAATCAAAATCATAGGTTGAATGCAACTGAAAACCACTGGTGGCAGCTTTTTAAGATTTTAGTTCATCCTTTTAAAAGGGGAATTTCTATTTTAAATAATTAGATCATTTAATGGGCACATTGCATTGAACTAAACAATAGCTGCTGTTCAGGGACAGAATCTTAACTTATGTTAAAATTGCTTGATAATTCAGAAATGTAAGTGAAATTGTGAAGTGTTAATTTCTTTTTCCAGAAAATATTTGAGCTGGAATATATGAAGGATGTACACATAGATGATTCTGTAAGTAATACGATGATTACTCTATGCAGCCTGAAAGACTTACACAAATGATTATTATTTTCGTTGCTATAATTTTGAGGGGGAAATATATTTAGTTTTCTAACTATTGTATTATTTTTTAGATGTACTTATTTCATCAGTGAGAATTAGATGAAAGAGAATGAGTAAAAAAGGGGAGTCTGAGTGCAAAGCAGTTCTGCATTCCTTAGGTTTCAAGGGCCCTTACAGCTCTTGAGTGAAATTATTTGGTAAAATTGGGTCTGGACTGAAACAGCATTTGTTATCCCTTTGTTCATTTCTTAAGTATAATACCACTTTTGGAAATTAAAGGCAAGGTGCTAAAGGCAAAGGCAAGAAGAAAAATGTATGAATAAGCAATCTGAAATTGCCAATCTATTATGCTTCCATATGCAGTTCTATATCTTGGTGAATAGAAGGGATAGAGATATATGTTTGTTCTTTATATCACCTAGAAACATTCATCATGGTTCCTGTCACTAGTCCTTCACATTTCCAATACCTGACAAGTTTGACATAGGAAAAAATGGGGGAAGGTAGATGAAAGAGTTTCTATCATTTTGAAAATTGCATTATAAAAATTAAGATGTCTATCCCCTCCAGGAATTTCTGTAAAGTGTCCTTAACAGTCTAAGTGAAATGAAGTTTGACAACAGTATAATTCAGTTTTTTATTTTTTGCTCTTACTTCCATATCCTAACTGTATCCCATTTATGTCTTATTGATTATTTTTGGAAAATATGGGATGCTCTTTAAGGAAAAGAAATCATTTAATACAGTGCTTCATCTGTAATCTCTTGTTTGTTTCTTAAATCTTGAAGAATCAGTCTCTGATCATCCTGGAAGTCTCGTGGTTTGCTCAGCATACATTCATTTTGGGGTGACTGCCATCTTTGTGATTTAAAGGAGAGAAGGAAACATTTTAAAATTAGCTTGTGCCCGTCTCTTTACTCTGCAATTCACAGTTTTCTTGTATTAAGATACGTATAAAGAAAATCTCATTTCACCAAATTGAACTAGCATTGTCCTAAACAGTTGAATTTTCCTTTATTTTTGGCTTTTGAAAGTAAGAATTTTTGTCTGTTACTGTACTTCCCTTTTTAGTTTTACTTGCTTCTTACTTGCCAGACTTTCACTGCAGTACGATCACGGCCATGGTCACTTAGAGAGGAGATAGTTGTTGGAAGATTAGGATCCAAAAGAAACATTCCAAAAAGGGAGGAAAAAGCCTTCCTTTGGCCAAATCGGGCTCCTAATATATTTAACCAGTTCCAGAATTAGAAAGCCTTTCTGTACATTTTCTTCTATTTTTCTTGACTTTTTTTCCTTATGTAATGAAATTAAAACTTTTGGAGCCCACAGTTGACATTTTTCAGAAAATTGAGTTATCAAGGCAGTAATTATTTCACGGGGAGATAAAACTCTCATAGCCCTAACTGTCAAATAGGGCCCTTTTCAGATTTTAATTACAAAATAAAATTAGTCTGCTCTTCCTCAGAATGGTTTGTGAGTGGTTAAACAGAGCTTTTTCCCAATACTGGTGGTCGTCAAACTCTGCTAATTAGCAATGCTGAGAAATTCCAGTTAACAAGGACATTCTCCAAGACTCCGCAGGTTCCCTGCAGTTTGCCTTCATTTCCATAAGAAGATTAAGAGAGGAGGGGAACACACTCAAATGCAGATGCAGAAAAGAAGCGTTTTTTAACAAGCATCATAATAGTAAGATGCTTGGCTAGTTCTCACCTAATTACTGCAAGTTAAACCTCTATTTGCCACTAAGAAGAAAAAAAATAAGTCTACAGTCCCCTATCTCCACAAAATTGTTAGTTGGCTTCAGATATAATACCTGAGGAGGGATAGGGAGAGTTTAGAACAGAAAAATCAATGCAAAAGATTTTTAAATAAAATCGAGTCACAGGCTTTTTGACTAGGGCCTATAGTAGAACAAAATCAAATCAGAATATCCCAGGAGTTATGCATTTTTCTTCCTAATTACTAATCTTGCTTTAAAAATGTATAGCTTTTTGCTGCCCACAGAAGGGAAGTGTTACACTCTCTTTAGATTAAACATTTTCAATTTTCATAAATTCTGCCAGTGGCAACATTTTAAATTCTGAGAAGATGAAGCACCCTATTCCAAGTGTTTTTTTGATTGTCTAGTAGTCAATGGTATATTGTCTTAGTATTGTAGCTGTCTATTGTAAGCCTAAAACAGTGTTGCTTCTGTTGTCTACTGAGATTGTTATAGTTATTATTACATGTGGGAGCCAGTGCTGTTGCTGGACTGAAATCGAGTGGGCAGTGAGCTGATGTTTTTAAATGCATATGTTCTTTAAAATCTAATGAGAAAATTGTTTCTGCTATCACCATCTTCTTTAATCTTATTTTCATAGCACATTATTATGTGTAAATGCCAGCCACAGTTAGTTTATTGCCTCGATAAGTACAGCAGGCTTAATTAAAATAAAGCTGTAAATAAATGCAATCAATGATAACCCAATTGTATTTCCATGGCTTATTTATGTGATAAGAGCAATTAATAAAAGACCTAGCCAGCCACTTTAACCTCTTAAATGCATTATTACAGAGTTCAGGCACAAACATATGCGTCTGGGAATGTGTAAAAGCTGTTATATATCATCTCAAGGAAAAAAAATGTGTCTCAAAAGAAAGACAGAGATTTAATATATTTGTGTCTATAATCATCCATTATTGATAGTTATTTTAATAAATGTATATGACCATTATCTATGCCAACTCCTTGGTCATTTCTTTAAACTTAATTACCATAAGCCTTTAAAAGTTTTTGGAATAATGCTAGTAAGTAGACCAGTGCATACACAATAATTAAGTGAATGATTGGTCTGCTCTTTGTGGAGTCTGGACAATAATAATTCATTTATATGTTAAATCTCATAATTTGTATCTATGTTCTTTCATGGTTTAACTTCTCACTTACCTTGAGGTTGCATGTATACTTTTAACTTAAGCAAATTAAATCTGATTCTTATGACTTGGTTCCACAGCTTATATGATATGTTAACTTTTCTTTTCTTTAGTTTATGTACAATTAGTTTGATCTTCCACCACCCCCCCCCCTCATTTTTTTCCTTTAATTATTGCCAAACACCTACTTTTAAAGGTAAAAGTAATAGTCTTGGAAAAGTGAATCTACCAGCAGGGGGCGCACCAGCCACATCCCTGAAACGAGTAGGGGCTTTTTTTATTGAAAAGCGGGTGGCCGCCTTTTCTTCTCCAAATTCTGTCCACCTTTTTTCTTTCCTAATCTTCAGGTCTATGTTTAGCTTAATATTACACCTCGATGAGACATAAAGCATTGCTTTATTTTGAAGAGTACCGAATATTTATGCGTTTTGTGAAGATCAGTCTTACCCTTTCTGGGTTCTCAAGACCTAAAGCAAACCATAACTTAAAGAGAAAGGGAGAACCTTTGGGGTGGGGGGTGGGGGTGACGACAGACAAGAAATAATAATTTATTAAGAAAAATCTGCAGGATTCTCTTTTCACACCTTTTCTGGGTTTCCAATCGGCATACTTAGCTTGAATTTGACAGTAGCAGAGGCCTTGGAGGGCAGAGATTGGAGAAGCTGGGGGAGGATTGGGGAAGAGTGTTGGGGGAAGAAGGTTAGTAAGGAACAAAACAGTGCAGTTTTGTAAAGATAATAAACGGAACGTGGCTGGTAGATACTATTCAGTACGTTTTCTTAGCGTGAGGAAGGGTAGATCAGGGGAGGAGGGGGCGGAGAGAGAAAAAAGAAAATAAGTAACCCTGATGGTTTAAGCCCTTTATAAAAAAGAAATGGCATCAGGGCTCCCCCCCCCCCTTTGTAGTCAAGTGCATTTTAGCCACAAAGATCCCAACAACAGAGTGGAAGGAAACTTAGACGAGGCTTTGTTTGACTCCGTGTAGCGACAACAAGAGAAACAAAACTACCTATTTGTAACGGACGTGCTGCCATTGCCCTCCGCATTGAGCGCCTACCTATTGAAATCTTTACGTCCGGACAATGGGAGAACGGCTAAAATTACCCTCTTGGGTCCTGGGCGGGCAAGATTCCTGAGCCCCTATCCCCGCCCTCGTCCCATCCTCCTCCAGCCAGGGCCTAGTTGGGCTCCCCCTTCTCCAGTCCTGGCCGCCTTCTCCCTGTGCGCGCTGCCTGCACCTGTGCCTGCAGGGCACCGCCCCCGCCCCCCAGGTCGGCAGCCCCTCTGCAGCACAGCCCCAGACCTGCTCGGCCCGGGCTTTGCGGCCGCCACGGTAGAAGTTAGTGGGGGAAATGCCAGGGCTGGTTCGGCTCGGGTCCTGGGAACTCAGCGTGGGAGGAAGTTTGTGAGTGTGGCCCTAAAGTCACCTCTGTACAGTGCCACGGGATGCCAGGAAGTTGAAACTACCCTCCCCCAGGGCATGCACTTTTGAGCGTCCTTCTGGTTCCCTTTCCTTCACTAGCCAGCATTTGAAACCCGCACAGCTGAAATCCTTCTTTGGGGGAGGCTAAGGAGGAAAACGGGGGGCAGGGAGTATGAGCGTCCCCTTTGCATCGACTGGAGACAGACTCGTGGGAGATGTGGCTGGGGAGAGAACGAGCTCTGGTGTCCTGGGCCAAAGGGCTGAGGTGGACAGGAAAGTGACAGTTTCCCAACGGCCCTGCTTGTCCTCAGCTCTGGAGTCTTCCGCAAGGTCCGAACAGAGTTTATTTTTAAGGACAGGGCCAGGTACGTGGAAGCCAGGGTTTCGCGGACATCGTCCCGGTCGCCTAACTTGTAGTTGGGATAGTGTGAGGAGTGAGCGAGTGGTGGCACCTGTACAGAAGAGAGCGAGGGGAAGCGCGGACTCAGGGGGAAGCACTCGAGGGGCTGGAGTTGGGGGAAGTGCTGCGGGTGCGCGGGAGAACAATGACAACAACCCCAGCACTGCCCGCTTCCAGAAATACTAGTGGGACCGTCGCCCTGAACCGCCCACTCTGCCCTGCCCCACTCCCCACCCCTCCGCCGCCTCCGGTGCCCCTTCCCCATTTCACTACTCTGCACCAAAAAGTAAATCAATATTAAGTTTGAAGGAAAAAACCCACGTAGTCTTAGGGCTGTTTACCCACTTCCTTCGAAAAGGCGTGTGGTGTGACCTGTTGCTGCGAGAGGGGATACAAAGGTTTCTCAGTGGCTGGCAGGCTGGCTCTGGGAGCCGCCTCCCCCTCCTCTTCCTCCCCCTCCTCCCCCCTCCCCCGCGCGGCCGGCGGCGCGGCAGGCCCCGCCCCCTTTCATGCAAAACCCAGCGGCGAGGCCGGGCTCGAGTGGAGGAGCCGCCGCGCGCTGATTGGTCGCTGGAAACCCATTTATTCCCTGACAGCCCCCGTCACATGGATGGTTGTCTATTAACTTGTTCAAAAAAGTATCAGGAGTTGTCAAGGCAGGGAAGAGAGTGTTTGCAAAAGGGGGAAAGTAGTTTGCTGCCTCTTTAAGACTAGGACTGAGAGAAAGAAGAGGAGACAGAAAGAAAGGGAGAGAAGTTTGAGCCCCAGGCTTAAGCCTTTCCAAAAAAATAATAATAACAATCATCGGCGGCGGCAGGATCGACCAGAGGAGGAGGAGGGAAGCGCTTTTTTTGATCCTGATTCCAGTTTGCCTCTCTCTCTTTTTTTCCCCCAAATTATTCTTCGTCTGATTTTCCGCGCGGAGCCCTGCGCTCCCGACACCCCCGCCCGCCTCCCCTCCTCTCCCCCCGCCCGCGGGCCCCCCAAAGTCCCGGCCGGGCAGAGGGTCGGCGGCCGCCGGCGGGCCGGGCCCGCGCACAGCGCCCGCATGTACAACATGATGGAGACGGAGCTGAAGCCGCCGGGCCCGCAGCAAACTTCGGGGGGCGGCGGCGGCGGCGGCAACTCCACCGCGGCAGCGGCGGGCGGCAACCAGAAGAACAGCCCGGACCGCGTCAAGCGGCCCATGAATGCCTTCATGGTGTGGTCCCGCGGGCAGCGGCGCAAGATGGCCCAGGAGAACCCCAAGATGCATAACTCGGAGATCAGCAAGCGCCTGGGCGCCGAGTGGAAACTTTTGTCGGAGACGGAGAAACGGCCTTTCATCGACGAGGCCAAGCGGCTGCGGGCCCTGCACATGAAGGAGCACCCGGATTATAAATACCGGCCCCGGCGGAAAACCAAGACGCTCATGAAGAAGGATAAGTACACGCTGCCCGGCGGGCTGCTGGCCCCCGGCGGCAACAGCATGGCGAGCGGGGTCGGGGTGGGCGCCGGCCTGGGCGCGGGCGTGAATCAGCGCATGGACAGTTACGCGCACATGAACGGCTGGAGCAATGGCAGCTACAGCATGATGCAGGACCAGCTGGGCTACCCGCAGCACCCGGGCCTCAACGCGCACGGCGCCGCGCAGATGCAGCCCATGCACCGCTACGACGTGAGCGCCCTGCAGTACAACTCCATGACCAGCTCGCAGACCTACATGAACGGCTCTCCCACCTACAGCATGTCCTACTCACAGCAGGGCACCCCCGGCATGGCTCTGGGC
>CAUYRH010138495.1:0-18691 GCA_963574655.1 Perodicticus potto
GCGTTGTGGCGGGCACCTGTAGTCCCAGCTACTTGGGAGGAGGAGGCAGGAGACTCGCTTGAGCCCAGGAATTGGAGGTTGCTGTGAGCTGTGATGCCACAGCACTCTATCCAGGGTGACAGCTTGAGGCTCTGTCTCAAAAAAAAAAAAAAAAAGAATAGCAGAGGAAAAAAAAATGGCAGAGAAAATTCTATTCCTTTCTTAATAATTATAACAAGCCTCACAAGAAATGATCAACTATGGTTTATCCAAATCTTTTGAGCTAAAATTCTGTTTAGTAGAAACAGAAAGCTGCTAATGGCTGTCATCAGTGTAAGACCCCTTCCTATATTTGGATGTTATAATTAAAAGTTCTTTATCTCCTAAGAATAAAGACCTATTTTTGTAGCATGTCAAAAAAAATAATAAATAAAAGTTCTTTATCATGACTATCTCAACTCCCTTAACCCGGTGGTTACCTACCAGGGGTGATTTTAGCCACAAGGAACATTTGACAGTTTCTGTAGACATTTTTAGAAGTCCCCTCTGGACGGGGGAATATTACTGGTATCTAATGGGTAGAGGCCAAATATGCCAGTCAACACCCTACAATACACAGGACAGCTCTTTACACACACACACACACCACACACACATCCCCAAATGTTAAGCGTGCAAGTGCCTTTCCTCATATAGTCTTATTTTCCAGGCCTTTAGTAATAATTTGAATTTTACATCCTCTCACGCTTAAATTATCTCACTTCGGTTTGAAGCTATGAACTACACATGGGCCTGACTATTACTGAACAATAAAGACAGATCACTTCAAAATTCCTTCAGTCTGTGATACTTATGGAATAACTGAAAGTGGCGTGTCCTCTGTGAAGGTCGTATACACAAAGCTCTCTGGGAATAGAGATGACCTACATCCAATGTTGGTGGCCACTGGGATGAGGGGACACCCAGAGTCCTACCCAAATATGAGCACTAGGAAATCTGAGACGGATAGAAAAGGAGAAGGGCTGGAGCTGGTGGGAGAAAAAAGGAAGATCTGGAGTTAGAATCAGAGAATAAAAGAGCAACAGAGAATGGTAAAGGGAGCCTCCCTCTTTCCAAGGCTCCCTTTTTACAACTTCCAACATAGGCAACAAAAGAAAGGGGCTGAGTGAACAACAACAAAAATAGCTGGGCATTGTGGCGGGCGCCTGTAGTCCCAGCTGCTTGGGAGACTGAGGCAAGAGAATGGCTTAAACCCAAGGAGATGGAGGTTGCTGTGAGCTGTGACACCACAGCACTCTACTGAGGGGTAATAAGTGAAATTCTGTCTCAAAAAAAAAAAAAAGAAAAGAAAAGAAAAGAAAAATCCGGGCAGTGCCAGTGGCAGCCCCAGTCAAAAACTGCAAAAAAAAAAAAAAAAAAAAAAAGAAAGAAAATGGCTGAGTAAGTTTTCCTCAGCTCAAATATGTTTCATTGTGCCCTAAGGACACATATTTAAGATAAGATTTGGTGATTTGACAAACTTTTGTAACTTTTCCAATGTTTTTGGAGTTTTTTTTGTCTATTTGTTTTGAGACAGTCTCACTGTTGCTCTGGGTAGAGTGCTGTGGCATCATAGCTCACAATAACCTCAAACTCTTGGGCTCAAGAGATCCTCTTGTCTCAGCCTCCTGAGTAGCTGAGACAGCAGGTGCCCACCACAATGCCCAGCTACTTTTTCTATTTTTAGTAGAGACAGGGTCTCACTCTTGCTCAGGTTGGTATTGAATTCTTTTTTTTTTTTTTTTGCTGTTTTTGGCCGGGGCTGGGTTTGAACCCGCCACCTCTGGCATATGGAGCTGACACCCTACTCCTTTGAGCCACAGGCGCTGCCCCGGTATCAAATTCTTGAACACAGGCGGTCCACCCACCTCAGAGTCCCAGAGTGCTAGGATTACAGGCATGAGCCACCATGCATGGCCTCTAATGTCTATTTTCAATATCTTGTTTCTCAATAATGTAGTATAGTGAACATCTTTAAGTGAAAAGTCTTGTGAGCCTGCTTTGAAAATAGCAGGAGTAGCCCCCTTTGAGGCAAACCTTGAGAAAAAGGATTTCTGGAAGAAAAACTGAACTGGTCGTGGCTTAGAAGATAGGCAATCTGGGAAAGTCCCTTATACCTGCAAGAAGAAATTTGGGATCCTTGAAAAGCTAATACTAGGGTTGGAAAAAGTGCTTTGAGTCTTCCATGATGGATGCTGAGTTCAGCTTTACAAAGTACCTTGCTCATGAGACGGTTTAATACATGGTTTTCTGATTCTGATTAGCATTTTGCTTCTAACTATCGTTCTTAAATTCAAATTATGGCTTTCCATGGGATTTAAAAAAATGAAGAAATATGCTGAGGTTTGCATAGAGATCAAATAACCATTCCATTTCAAAACCATAGATTCTGCCATGCGTTGGGTTTTCATGCCAGGCTTGACATTTCTCATGCTTGATGTCTACATACAAATATTCACATTGGAGAGTTTGAATAAACTAATTCAGTTGGTTTGAGCTCTGTAAGGAATATATAAGATGTTCCTTGAAATTATAGTTCCTCCAAGTTTGCTTTTATATTTAGATGACTCATAAAGACTTTATTTGCACACTACCCATTTAGCATGAAAGATGATCTGCATGAGTATGGAAAAATACTTAATTTCAAATTTATGCAAGAAGATGGCAGCTTAATGTTTCTCACATTCTCTTTACTTCCAACCACACTTTAATTCCATCTGTTGGGGTCAAGCAGGATGGGACTGGAGGGTCATAGACCTGAAGGATAGTTTCTTCATAGGAGCAGGTCAGGAGCGGGGCATCAGGGTAGGCCAGACCTGACATAAAGACCTAAGTATGGAAGTTTCTGGCAGTTGGACCTCCCGGGTGGTGCCACCATAGTTGGCCTGTCAGGGGATTGATTTCCAGGGTGCATATTCTCTCTCACTGCAGCAGCTGGGGAACAACCCAACAAGCCAGAAGAACTGGAGCTGCCTTCCTTTCTTCCTGACAACCTGTCTGCCCTCATGAAATATCAGGCAGCCAGAGACCACTGGCCTTCCACCCTCTTAGGAACAATGACATGTAAGCTACTTCCAAAGTCTTTAAAACCAGACAGAAAAAGAGCAAATTAATCTGAGCTAGTCCCTTGTGAAACAGAGTTGCTGGAAGAGACAAATAACAATTTGAACAGCAAGAAAAAATTAATGAGAACTCTAAGGAGGCTCGGCACCTGTGGCTCAAGCGGCTAAGGCGCCATCCACATACACCTGAGCTGGCAGGTTCGAATCCAGCCCGGGCCCGCCAAACAACAATGACGCTGCAACCAAAAAATGGCCGGGCATTGTGGTAGGTGCTTGTAGTCCCAGCTACTTGGGAGGCGGAGGCAGGAGACTCGCTTGAGCCCAGGAATTGGAGGTTGCTGTGAGCTGTGATGCCACAGCACTCTATCCAGGGTGACAGCTTGAGGCTCTGCTTCAAAAAAAAAAAAAAGCAAACTCTAAGGAGATGTAAATGCAGCACAAAAGAGACATGCAGGAGATAAACAAAAACATCATTTTCAGACTAAAAATTTAATAATAGAATAGAGGCTATTGTTGAGACTCAAATTAGAAGCCTAAAAAAAAATGATAAGAAATTTTAAGGATAGATTCTAGAAAGAGGAACAAGAGCAGATACAGGAGAGATTATGAAAGTAGAAAAACCTTTTTTGTGTTGAAGAAAGACCTAAGTATACAAACTTAAAACTCTCACTAAGTGCCAGACACAATATATCCTAGTAAAATTCTTGAACTTCAAGATTAAAAGGAAATCTTGCAAGTTTCCAGGGGGAAAATGAGTAAACTATATTTAAAAAGAGTCAACAAGCATGTGACTTATCTACAATGTTGGAAGTTAAAAGACAGTGGAGCAAACTCTGCAAACTATTGAGAGAAAAGAACTGCAATCCAAAAATTCTATACCCAAGAACGTTATTAATTACCTGTCAGTGTGAATGAAAGATATTTGTAAATGGAGAGGGCGCCAAGTCACACTGAGAACATCTCATAATTGCAGAAGTCAAACATGACTGGAGTATTACAAATTTAATACCTTTTTTTCCTTTCTTAAAATGTGTATACTTTTTTTGGCACCTTCTGTGTTTACAAGTATCTTTCATTTACATGGATGGATAAAATTAGTTCAAAGGAGGAACAGTTTGCACAACAAAATAAAGTAATATTGGGTTAAGATAATATGGCTCAGTGCCTGTAGCCCAGTGGTTAGGGCACCGGTCATATACACAGGGGCTGGTGGGTTCAAACCCGGCCCGGGCCTGCTAAACAAGGATAACTACAACAAAAAAAAAAATAGCTGGGTGTTATGGTGGGCAACTGTAGTCCCAGCCACTTGGCAGGCTGAGGCAAGAGAATCGCTTAAGCACAAGAGTTGGAGGTTGCTGTCAGCTGTGATGCCATATCACTCTACTTAGGGCGATATAATGAGACTCTGTCTCAAAAAAAAAAAAAGAAAATAGCAAAAATGCCAAATGCTGGCAAGGATGTGGAGAAATTAGGTCACTCATATTTTGCTAGTAGGAATGTAAAGTGGTACAGCTCCTTTGGAAAATAGTTTGGTAGCTTCTTATAAAACTAGACAAGCAGGCCAGTCATGGGGACCCACACCTATAATCCTAGCACTCTGGGAGGTCAAGGCAGGAGAATTGCTTGAGGTCAGGAGTTCAAGATGAGCAAGAGCAAGACCTTGTCTCTATTAAAAATAGAAAAATTAGCCACGCATGATGGCAAGTGCCTGTAGTCCCCACTACTCAGGTGGCTGAGGCAAGAAGATTACTTGAGCCCAGGAATTTGAAGTTTCTGTGAGCTAGCTTGGGCAAAATAGTGAGACCCTGTCTCAAAAAAATTTTTAAAAGGTGGTGTATATACATAAAGGAATACTTGATGAACCACCTGGAGGACATTATGTTAAGTGAAATAAACCAGGTACAGAAAGACAAATACCACATGATCTCACTTATATGTAGAATCTAAAAAAGTTGAACTCACAGAAGTGAAGAGTAAAGTGATGGTTACCACGGTTAGGCTGTGTTTGGGGTGGAACTGGAAAAATGCTGGTCAAAGTATACAAAAGTTCAGTTAAACAGGAGGCATAAGTTTAAGAGACCTTTTGTACAGCATGGTGACAATATATTGTATATTTGGAAATCACTAAGACAGTAGATTTTAAGGGCATGCATGTTAATTAGTTCAGTTTAGCCACAATGTATAGATATTTCAAAACATCATGTTGTACATCAAAAATATACACAATTGGGGCTCGGCGCCTGTGGCTCAATGGGCTAAGGCACCAGCCACATACACCTGAGCTGGCGGGTTCGAATCCAGCCCGGGCTGCCAAACAACAATAACGGCTGCAACCAAAAAATGGCCAGGCGTTGTGGCAGGCGCCTGTAGTCCCAGCTACTTGGGAGGTGGAGACAAGAGACTCGCTTGAGCCCAGGAATTGGAGGTTGCTGTGAGCTGTGATGCCACAGCACCCTATCCAGGGTGACAGCTTGAGGCTCTGTCTCAAAAAAAAAAAAAAAAAAAAATACACAATCGGGGCTCGGCGCCTGTGGCTCAATGGGCTAAGGCACCAGCCACATACACCTGAGCTGGCGGGTTCGAATCCAGCCCGGGCCCGCCAAACAACAATGATGGCTGCAACCAAAAAAAAAAAAAATGACCGGGCACTGTGGCAGGCGCCTGTAGTCCCAGCTACTTGGGAGGTGGAGGCAAGAGACTCGCTTAAGCCCAGGAATTGGAAGTTGCTGTGAGCTGTGATGCCATAGCACTCTATCCAGGGTGACAGCTTGAGGCTCTGTCTCAAAAAAATATATATATATACACACAATTGGGGCAGCACCTGTGGCTCGAGGAGTAGGGCGTCAGCCCCATATGCTGGAGGTGGTGGGTTCAAACCCAGCCCCGGCCAAAAATAAAAAAAAAATACACAATTTTTATTCATCAATTTACATTTTTTTTTGACTTGTGGTATGTACATACTATTGTAGCATAACACTCAGCAATAAAAATGAATGAACTCTTGATAGATGCAACAACTCGGATGAAGCTCTAGGAAATTCTGCTGACAAAAAAAGCCAGTTTCAAATTATGTACTGTATAATTTCATTTCCGGAATGACAAAATTTTAGAAATGGAGAAGAATTTTGTGGTTGTCAGGGGTTAAATTAGGGGGTGGGGGAGTTGGTGTCATAAAAGAGCAACGTGGACGATCGCTGTGGTGATGGAACTCAGTATCTTGACTATGATGGTGACCACACAACCCTGTATGTGGAATCACATTGTGTAGAACTAAACATACACACAAAAATTAATACAAGTAAAACTGGGAACATCTCAATAAAACTGGTGGATTCTACAATGTCAGTATCCTAGTCTTGATATTATATTGTATTATTTCACAATGTTACCATTGGGGAAACTGGGAAAAAGTTACCCGGGAATTCACTGTCTTATTGCTTACTAGTGTGCATTAATCTATAATTATCTCAAATGAAATTTCAACAAAAATATAATAATAGATAGCTTCTGAATTTTAAAAATATTTCAAAGAGCACTGAAAAATGAGAGAAATGAATTCTATCTGTTACTGAAGATATATGGCTATGGGTAAGCTGGTTATCCATCCAGAAAAAAATAGAGCCTATGTTATACCAGGTAAATTATACCATATGAATAGTAGGAGAAGAGGAGATAATTAGCTTTGTCTTTACATGTGTTTGTAACACATTATTTCATTTAATACTAGAAACATGGGGTACTGCTATCATGTTCAAAAAATCAAATTAAAACAATATTTTCATTTATCTATTTATTTTGAACTTCCTCAAGTTTTCTTTTCTGTCCTTCCTTTTTTTTCTTTTTTTTTGAGACACAGTCTAACTCTGTTGCCCTGGGAAGAGAGCCTTAGCATCATAGCTCATAGCAACCTCAAATTCTTGGCCTCAAGTGATCCTCTTGCCTCAGCCTCCGAAGTAGCTGGGACTACAGACATTCGCCACTACTCCCGGCTAGTTTTTTTCTATGTTTAGTAGAGACAAGCATCTCGCCCTTACTCAGGCTGGTCTTGAACCCTTGAGCTAAAGCAATCCACCCACCTCGGCCTCCCAGAGTGCTAGATTATAGGTGTGAGCCACCGTGCCCAGCCAAAAAATATTTTTGAACTCAACCCCACAGGGTACAGTGGTCCATACCTGTATTTTCAGCTACTCTGGAGGCTGAGGCAGGAAAAATCACTGCAGCTCAGGATTTTGAGACCAGTCTGGATGATACAGCAGAGACATTGTCTCAAAAAAAAGTCAACCCAAAGTTTTTCTGCAAGATTCTTTTAAGGTTTACCACAATCTGCATAGAGAGCACATACCAAAGAAGAATATGCTAAATGTTCATTTTGGAGACAGTGTAACAGTCACTATTGGCTTAAAATGAATTTACTTTAAGGAAAAATAATACCCATATTTAGGTGCATAAATATTTATTTAAGTTCATCTTGAAAAAATATCAGATAGCAACTGTTAGAAAATAAAGCAAAACAATGATCCTTAATGCAAAGCATGAAAGAGAGAGACTAACCCAACGTGGCTAGAAAGACGATGTTGTTCATGAACACAAAACCTCAGCCATTCACGCCTGTGAGCACTTACCTATAGTTTAGTTCAGGCAGCCACAGCACAAGGCAACAAGCCAAAGTCATCATTACAGATGGTTTCCAGTGACACGTGGGAAAAAGCTAGGGCCTCTGGGCAAAGTGTAAAACAGAAACATTTAAGTGCATCAGTTCTTCATGTCTTTCCCTGTCTCAGACTCCCATTGCCCATGTTGTTGGATAGGGAATGTCTCAAAATTTCAGCTTAAGCCTCAAAGCTAAGGATAATAGGTGACAAATGCCCTTATGTTCAAAGGAGGGATATTAAATACACCCATGCAGGATTTCCTGTGCTGACCAAACTGATTCTTCAATAATCAGTACCACTAGCCATTTATAACTTGTGTAAGAAGAGAGATTTAATGATGAGATTCTTGGTCCTAAGAGAATGCACACGAGTAGAAAGCCTTATCATATGCTTTCTCTCCCACCACCAAATCAAAAGAAGTGGTCCCACTTGGCACGGGTCCAAATGGCCCACTTTAAATATGGGTGCTATCCTACAAGAGGGGAGACTGATATCTCATTTTCTAGTTGAAATCTGGAATCTAGTCTTGCTAGTACAATGAAATATAAGAGCATTTGGGGGAGAAACCATCTCCAGGAAATTGGGTCATATAGGATGAAAGTAAAGACTAGTAGCCAACTTCTCCCCTTATAGGGTAGGGAGTCAAGTTAGAGCTGCTCATGGAGGTAGGACAAGATCGGCTAACTAGCCAGCCCAGATTCTTAGGAATCACTCCCAAGCACAGTATTGCTGATTGGCAATGAAATAAAATATTCTGTTCCACACGTACTCTCAGAACACAAAGCCCAAGTTTTATTTTATTTTATTTTTTTTGAGACAGAGTTTTACTTATTAACCCTCGGTAGAGTACCATGGTATCACAGCTCACAGCAACCTCTAACTCCTTGGGCTTAGGCAATTCTCCTAAGTAGGAGAATTCTCTCTTCTTCAGCCTCCCGAGTAGCTGGGACTACAGGTGCCCGCCACAATGCCCAGCTATTTTTTTGTTGCAGTTTGGCCGGGGCTGTGTTTGAACCCACCACCCTTGGTATATGGGGCCGGTGCCTCACCCACTGAGCCACAGGCGCCACCCTCAAGTTTTATTTTTAAAATGTAGTCACTAGGGTTGGCTCCTATAGCTCAGTGGCTAGGGCTCTGGCCACATGCATGGGAGCTGGAAGATTCAAACCCTGCCTGGGCCTGCTAAACAACAATGACAAGTACGGAAAAAAAAAAAAAAGCCGGGCGTTGTGGCAGGGCATCAGTAGTCCCAACTACTAGGAGGCTGAGGCAAGAGAATCACTTATGCCCTTACGCACTTAAGAGTTTGAGGTTGCTGTGAGCTGTGACACCACGGCATTCTACCCAGGGCCACCTAGTGAGACTATCTCACAAAAAAGAAAACAAAGAGCCATGAAGGCTATGTTAACCAGTTTGATGAAAATATTTCAGATTGTATAAGAAACCAGCACATTGTACCCCATGATTGCATGAATTATACACAGCTATGATTTAATAATAAAAAAAGAAAGAAAACAAAACAAAAAAATGTAGCCACTATCCTCTTAGCTTTTCTACTTTATATCATTAGTTACTTTCACATTCACGGCCTACATCTCACTAAAATTCATTGAGAGCAGGGCTATCATTAGTAGCAGTAGTATTTGTCTCACTGAAACCCCAGACTTAAGGACGGCGCCTGTGGCTCAAAGGAGTAGGGTACTGGCCCCACATGCCAGAGGTGACAGGTTCAAACCCAGCCCCGGCCAAAAACTGCAAAAAAAAAACAAAAAAAAAAAACAGACTGCAGTAGGATCTAGGCAAATGTTTGTTGGTAGTGTTTGTGCTGCTGCTGATTCAGTTCTTCTCTCTTCCTTTTCTGTGTCCTTTCCCACATCCAGGGGACCTTATTGCCCTAAGTTAACTTTGCAGTGAAATGGGAATCAAAACCATGGGCGTGGCCAGGCACAGTGGCTCACACCTGTTATCCTAGCACTCAGGAGGTGGGAGGATTGTTTGAGCTCACAAGTTCAAGACCAGCCTGAGCCAGAGAGAGAGAGAGAGACCTTGTCTCTAAAAATAGCCGGGCATTGTGGCAGGCGCCTATAGTCCTAGCTACTGGGGATGCTGAGGCAGGAAGATGGCTTAAACTCAGGAGGTTGGGGTTGCTGTGAGCTAGGCTGATGCCTGCCACTCCAGCCTGGGCAACAGAGTGAAACTTTGTCTCAAAAAACAAACAAAACAAAAAAGCATGGGATTCCATCACAAATGACACAGTAACTATCTGGACCAGGAAGTTCATGACCAACCCACTAATTCAGAGGAAACAAATGGTCACTAATGTTCACCCTGGGCAGGCAACAGTACCAAAGACAGAAATTAGGGAAAAACTAGGCAAAATGTGCAAGATCATACCCAATGTCATCTTCATATTTGGATTCAGAACTCACTTTGGTGGTGGCAAGAACATAGGCTTTGGCATGATTTACGATTCCTTGGATTATGCAAAGAAAAATGAACCCAAACATAGACTCGCAAGGCGTGGCCTGCATGAGAAGAAAAAGACCTCAAGAAAGCAGCAAAAGGAACACAAGAACAGAATGAAGAAAGTCAGGGGGACTGAAAAAGCTGATGTTGGTGCTGGCAAAAAGTGAGCTGGAGATTGGATAACAGGCGAAGGAATAAAGATTCTACAGTGATGTTATCTGCAACCATTGTATAGATTTTTCACAAGAGGATTAATAAAGACTTTTCATGAGTCTAGTTGTTTAAAAAAAAACAAATAAATAAGCATGGGCTCACTGTTTTGCCAGTGATCTGTGGTCCAGGTTTCTAAAAAGGCTATGTGCCACTTTCTCTATTTTAAAAATAGGAACAAAAATATATTTTCCTCTGCATAATCACTAAGCATACTAGCACATCAAAATGAGATGATATGAACTGTGTTGCTCCATAAATGTGATTATGTATCATTAGCACTTGCAAGATCATTTCTGGAGAGACACAGAAATAACTGACTGGATAGGATACTGGCTTCTCAGACTGTCTCTTATATTCTTGTTAATCGAGAAATCAAGATGTCAGCCCTTTAGGAAGGAGATAGCTGGGCTGCGAATAAATTGATTGGTCTCACAGATTTAAACAATGTGAAGAAAGCTTTAACTCAAAGCCTTGTCATTCTCAAAAGGTTAAACATTTTATCCTGATTTCCACTTCCAGACTTGTTCTCTACTAGTTACAAGGAGGAATCTACTGAACCCTATTTTAGCACAAGGCAGATTAAGTACAAGATCGACATTTGCTCTCAAAGAAAGCAAATAACTTGAGAAACTACCACTATTTGGAGAAAAGTGGAAAATGACGAGATTATCTGGTAAGTTTTATTAGTATTTGGTATGTCAATTCTCTGAATAATTTAGAAAAACAAGCACAGGAACTGAATTATCTAGATAATCTGTCATCATCTGACTCTGAATTTGCTTATTCCACATGTAAATCAGGCAATCCTTCATTTTCCCAATTTTTTATATTTTTACTGGTGCTGGGGAACCCCATTTCCTGGCTATAGCCTCAAGCAGCCCCTTCCCCCTCCTTTTTTAAAAACTAGAGCAATGGCTCAGTGCCTGTAGCTAGGGTAGCTAGGGCGCTAGCCACATACACCAGAGCTGGCAGGTTTGAATCCAGCCAGGGCCAAAAAAATAGCTGGCGTGGCTCGGTGCCTGTGGCTCAACGGGCTAAGGTGCCAGCCACGTACACCTGAGCTGGCGGGTTCGAATCCAGCCCGGACCCGCCAAACAACAATGACAACTGCAACCAAAAAAAAATGGCCGGGCGTTGTGGCAGGTGCCTGTAGTCCCAGCTACTTGGGAGGCAGAGGCAGGAGACTCTCTTGAGCCCAGGAGTTGGAGGTTGCTGTGAGCTGTGATGCCACAGCACTGTATCCAGGGTGACAGCTTGAGGCTCTGTCTCAAAAAAAAAAAAAAAAAATAGCTGGGCATTGTGGCGGGTGCCTGTAGTCCCAACTAGTTGGGAGGCTGAGGCATGAGAATCACTTGGGCCCAGGAGTTTGAGGTTGCTGAGCTGTGATGCCACGGCACTCTACCCAGGGCAACAGCTTGAGACTCTGTCTCAAAAAACAAACAAACAAACAAAAAAAAAAAAAACCAAGGCAGTGCCTGTGGCTCAGTAAGTAGGGTGCCGGCCCCACATACTCAGGGTGGTGGGTTTGAACCTGGCTCCAGCCAAACTGCAACAAAAAATAGCCGGGCATTGTGGCAGGTGCTTGTTGTCCCAGCTACTCGGGAGGCTGAGGCAGGAGAATCACCTAAGCCCAGGGGTTGGAGTTGCTGTGAGCTATAATGCCACAGCACTCTACTGAGGGTGGCAAAGTGAAACTCTGTCTCAAAAATAAAAAAACCTAGAGCAATGTAGCTAACACCCTAGTCTTCCTCCCTGGTAGTAGAGAGTCTAGGGCTATGGCCTCAGCTAGGACCTTGGGGATGCAACATCAGAGCTGCCTGGGGTACACAGGAATAGCAATGTGACCTGAGGTCAATGACCCCATGAAGGAGACTGGGGAAGCAAGGACAGAGATCAAAGTAAGGTCAATGGCACAGACAAAAGACAATAACTAGATTCCAAACAAAGCATCTACAACAGTGCATACAGGAGACTGACCACACAGCATGGAGGGGCACCTGAAGCAGTGGCAGGCAGAAGGCCATCTCACGGTGTGCCCACCTCTGAGCATCATTACTGCAGCCAGCCAGACTGAGCACCCCAGGCCCATGAGCAGCAGCTGTCACTTCTCGTAACACATCCCCAAGCAGAGCTGAGATTGTCTAGTGAGCTCTAAAGTACCAGAGAGATGCCACCTAATAGAATCTTTGCTAATCTATACACTCATCCATTCCTTCATTCAACAAGCACTAGTGCTCTCCTATGTGCCAGAGTCTGTTCTGTGCTACTGGAATGCTGCAGTGAACAACATATGTGGAGCTTACATTCTACCGAAGAAAAACCACCAACTATAAACTAAGTAAATAAGTAAACAGTATGGTATTGTGAGAAAATGTCATGTGCTATGGAAAAAATTACAGCAGGGTAGAGGGTATTGACAGTGCCAAGAGTAGGCAGAATTTGCCATTTTAAGCAGAGTAGTCACTGAGAAGGTGACCTTTGAGCAAAAACGTGAAGGAGGCCTAGGAGTTCACCATGTGACCATCTAGGGGCAGAATGTTCTGGGGTGCTCCAGGCCGAGAGAGCAGCCAGGCCCTGCTTCAGGAACAGGCCTGGTGTGTTGGAGAAACAGCAAAGAGATCAGTGTAGTTTGAGGCAAGCAAGTGAAGAGGAGAGAATTCGGAGAGTAAATCAGAGAGGTAAAGAGGGGAGGGAAGCCCCCTAGGTCTTTAGAATGACTTTAACTTTTGATCTGCAGGAAATGGGAACAAAACCCTTTGTTGGAGGGTTTATGGCAGTGGAGTGATGTGATCCAACTTAGACATTCAAAAGGATTTCTTTAGAAGTTGTATTAAGAAGAGGCTTCAGGGGCTGGGTGTGGTGGCTCACACCTGTATTCCTAGCACTCTGGGAGGCTGAGGCATGTGGGTTGCTTGAGCTCAAGAGTTCAAGACCAGCCTGAGCCAGAGCGAGACCTTGTCTCTAAAAATAGCCAGGCATAGTGGCAGGTTCCTGTAGTCCCAGCTATTTAGGAGGCTGAGGCAAGAGAATAGAGAATTGCTTGAGCCCAAGAGTTTGAGGTTGCTGTGAGCTATGATCCCCTGGCCTGGCGCTTTACCAAGGATGACAAAGTGAAACTCTGCCTCAAAGAAAAAAAAAAAAGAGACTGCCAGGAAAATAAAGCTAGAAGCAGAGATTAGTTAGGCAGCTTTTTGCAGTACTCAGATGGAGAGATGTGTTTGGTGCAAGTGATAAATAACCTACTATTCTTCAGTGAGCAGGACATTTGTATATTATACCTATATTGAGTCTTCTTTTCTGTTTGTTCGTATCACAATATTGTATTTAGTGGGGGCTAATATACCAAAATGTCCAAAGGACACAATTACATTTTACATGCTTTCGATATAGTAGGAGCCTTAAGCAGATAAGCCGCCCTAGATTGTCTTGCACAGTTCCACTTTGATTCTTTCCAGTTATTGGTCTGAAATCTGAATGAATCATTGACTAAAACTGGTTGAATATCTATATGTTTGCAAATACCTTCATGCAAATAAATTATTAAATCAGAAAAAAGTTTTTGTCATAGCAAGCATTCTGATTTTGATTTTTGAAAATATGGTCAAAATATTCAATGAAAAGAAAGATGAAGGTTTTTATTTGAGCCTTTATCCCCTTTGAATTCATAGAACAAATTCAATGCCTGTGTTGTATCTCTACCTCCCAGATCCTGAGAAACTGTGGGATGTAACAGAAGTACACCTGATGTGGATCAGGAGATGCAGCTTGTCTCTGGCTCTATGATTTTGGGCAAGCTATCTTATTTTGTGCTTTAGGCGAAAATAATCACTGAGATGGACCCTCGTGGGGATGTGCCAAGCTAAGAATTTAATGATAACTTGATGATGCCTATTATAGAATTTAATGAAAATTTAAACAAAACAAAACATGTGCTTAAACAAAGCAAAATATTTGGATAAATTAAACATATGTTTCTTTCTTTCTTTTTTTTTTTGAGTCAGAGCCTCAAGCTGTCACCCTGGATAGAGTGCCGTGGCATCACAGCTCACAGCAACCTCCAATTTCTGGACTCAAGCGAGTCTCCTGCCTCTGCCTCCCAAGTAGCTGGGACTATAGGTGCTATGTTTCTTTTTTTATATGGGAAAAGTCTTTAATTTTTAAATTTTTTCCTGACATAATAATTATACATATTTATGAAGCCCATAGTGATATTGTGATACATATGATGTGTATAGTGATCAGATCAGGATAATTAGTATTTCCATCATCTCAAACATTTGTGTCAGGAACATTTAATAGCCTCCTTCTAGCTATTTGAAACTTTATAATATATTATTGTTAACTCTAGTCATCCTTTAGTGCTATAGAATGCTTAAACTTATTCCTCCTTTTAAGTATATTTCTGAATGTCTCATCTGTATTTGCTTACATATTTTTGTTATGGAGTGCCCACTTTTTTTACTATCGTATTTGCTGACTCTTAAGATGTATTTTTCTTCAAGGTATTATATCTCAAAGTTATCCTGAATCTAAAGAATCCATACTACGGACAGAGTATGGATCTTGTACCTGTTCCTACCTTTATTCTGCCCTCAGAGCTGCTAGGTCCACCCTGGGCACCTGATTATAGGACCCGTCTCATGGTAGGTGGAAAACACAAGGTAGGGGAACTTGGCCCAGACTTTCACATACAACAAAGAGCTGTCCACAATCTGTAGATGTGGGGTGAACTGATAAGGGGTTCATGTCTGCCCTGAGATGCCAGGGCTGGCATGAACCAGACATATATCACCTAAGACATGTTGCTTTGGAATTAGCAATGCCTCAGATGGCTGGGCTGAGGAACATCTTTTGCACAAAGACAGCAATGCACTCAGCACCAGTGAGGAAGTCAATCTTATGAATACCCGCCATGACAAAGAGTTTTTATCCTCTGGAGTTAATGATTTTCTTGCCTTTGAGGATGAAGATTAAACCCTTTTATTAATTCTTAGAAGCTTTGTGACTAATTTTACTATTACCATATAGAGTGAAATACCAGTTTTTAAAAAATGTCATTCAGTTTTTCTCCTCTTTGCTCACAGGAGTCTAATAATCAGTGAAGTATTGGTTATATGAAGGAGCAGCACAGCATAGGAATCTTTTCAAATGCATTATTTCTATATTCTTTGTGAGCATTATGTTTGCTGTCCTATTCATTAGTCTGCATGTACTAAAGCCTGCTAAGTAGGGTTCTTTGTTTTGTTTTGTTTACTAATATTATTTTCTGGGTCAGAATCTCACCCTCTCACCCTGGGTAGAGTGTTGTGGCATCATAGCTCACAGCAACCTCAAACTCTCAGGCTTAAGAGATCCTTTTGCCTCAGCCTCCTAAGTAGCTGGGACCATGCCTGGCTAATATTTTCTTTCTTTTTCTTTCTTTCTTTTTTTTTTTTGCAGTTTTTGGCCGGGGCTGGGCTTGAACCGGCCACCTCTGTCATGGGGCCAGCGCCCAACTCCTTTGAGCCACAGGCGCCGCCATAATTTTTTCTAATTTTTTTAGGAGAAAAGGGGTCTTGTTCTTGCTGGGGCTGGTCTCTAATGCCTGAGCTTGAACAGTCCACCTGCCTCAGCCTCCCAGAGTGCTAGGGTTACACGTGTGAGCCACCACACCCAGCCTAAGTAGGATTCTTTGATTTTAAACATCAGAAATAGACTTGGGTTAATCTCAGTAAAAATGAATTTACTGGAAGATTACTAGGACCTCATGGAATCAAGGAGAAGGCCGGGATCCAAGTTTGGAATAGGTCAGCTACAAAGATATTTACTGAAGCCCAGGAAGCAGAACCCAGAGGAATGATCTGATAGCAGGACCTTCTGGTCCCTTTACGATGACTCGTATGGTACGAATTCTGACGGGTTTTAGTCTTTTTATCTCTCTGATCAAGAATCGGATTTGGGCAAAAAGGGGTGATGATTGTGTTAGTCTGGGTCGTCTGAGAAACAGACATCGAGATAGGATTGAGATGCAATGATTGTTTTGGTAGAAAAGTCTGTGAGCAAAAGTTGGGAGGGAGCTGGGAAAACTGGGAGAGTCATCAGATCATAAGGCAAGTCTGACTCTGAGTGAAGGAGATGAGGAAGCCAAGTAGGGTGGAAGCATCCTGAAGTGCAATCCAAGGACGTTTTGGCAAGGCCCGTGGGGATTTCTCAAACCAAAGTCGCCTTTAGAGGTGTTTTATATACAAATTTCCCACTTAGTCATTGGCGGGGAGCAGCCCTGGGGAAGTGTGACCTCCATGCAAATGTAGCCATGGATTTCTGAAGACATGGGGAGGTCCCTAGGTCAGTCATGCTCCTTGTTGTTGGAGTTCTGTGAGGTGCATGCTCACAGATGCCCCGGTGACTGACCGGGGGATTCCTGTTAGGGCAGGGAAGACCCCCGGTTACAGGATTAAGGATGGAAGATGTAATTACCCGAAAGGAAATTAGGTTCTGATAGGAAGGGAAAATATGTGATACGTGGCCCAAACCCAACAGATGCATCTTCGTGTAACTACTTGTTTAGAAATTCAAGCACAAATTACCATAGTTTGCTACTTGTTTTGTGTCAACTTTTTTTTTTCTTTTTGAGACAGAGCCTCAAGCTGTTGCCCTGGGTAGAGTGCTGAGGCATCACAGGTCACAGCAACCTCCAACTCCTGGGCTCAAGCGAGGCTCCTGCCTCAGCCTCCCAAGTAGCTGGGATCACAGGCATCCACCACAATGACCAGCTATTTTTTTATTGTAGTTATCATTGTTGTTTGGCAGGCCAGAGCTGGTTTCGAACCCTCCAGCCCCAGTGTATGTGGCCGGCACCCTAGCCACTGCGCTACAGGCACCGAGCCTTTTGTGCCAACTTTTTTTTTTTTTGTAGAGACGGAGTCTCACTTTATCGCCCTCGGTAGAGTGCCATGGCATCACACAACTCACAGCAACCTCCAACTCCTGGGCTTAGGCGATTCTCTTGCCTCAGCCTCCCAATAGCTGGGACTACAGGCGCTGTTGCAGTTCAGTGGGGGCTGGGTTTGAACCCGCCACCCTCGGTATGTGGGGCCAGCACCTTACTGACTGAGCTACAGGCGCTGCCCTTTTGTGCCAACCTTTAAAAGTGTATTTGTTTCATCTACATGTGCTACTAAGACTTCACACAAACTTATGTTGGGGCTTTCCTTTTGGTTACTAATATTTGTTGAAATTACTATTAGTATTTTGTTGTTGTTGTTTTGCAGTTTTGGCTAGGGCCGGGCTTGAACCTGCCACCCCCAGCAGATGGGGGGCTGGGGCCCTACTCCTTGAGCCACAGGCAACCACGCTAGTATTTGTTTTTATAGCATTTGTGCTGTAAGGCTTCTGTTTATCAGTAAATGTGTTTTGTTGCCTGTTTCGTACCAATATTCAACATTACCAACATATTCTTTTGTCCATTTATTGGTTTTTTACAAAGAATACTACAAAAGGTACAGATGAAGAGATGGGACATGTCACCCTTCAGGGACCTCCACATGTTCAGTTTATCTTGGGTTTTACAGAAGTAGAAACGTGATTAACCTCCAGGGTAGGGGTGGGAACCTCTCTGGAATGAGGGGCTTAAGTCACAGAACCAGAAGGTGGGGGAAGGTTAGAGTCCTGCCTTAGGACAGGAGAAAGAGAGAGAGCAAGAGAAATTTGGTTCTTGAGGCCTGCTCCTGGGATCTAACACACCCAACATGATAACAAAAGGCTGTAACAAGGGCTATGGGAGTTAGGGGGCAATGAAAAAATATATATATATATATTTACATATAAATTGAAACCATAAGCCACCCCTGGTTTTCTAGCATGAATCCTTCATATCAAAAGAACATACATGGCTCAATACCTGTAGCTCAGCAGTTAGGGCGCCGGCCACATATCCCAGAGCTGGTGGTTCAAATCCAGCCCAGGCCTGCCAAACAACAATGAAAACTACAACCAAAAAATGGCCGGGCATTGTGGCGGACAACTGTAGTTCCAGCTACTTGGGAGGCTGAGGCAAGAGAATCGCTTAAGCACGAGAGTTTGAGGTTGCTGTGAGCTGTGACGTCATGGCACTCTACCCAGGGTGATAGCTTGAGACTCTGTCTCAAAATAACCAAAAAAGGCTCGGCGCCTGTGGCTCAACGAGCTAAGGCGCCAGCCACGTACACCTGAGCTGGCGGGTTCGAATCCAACCTGGGCCTGCCAAACAACAATGATGGCTGCAACCAAAAAATGGCCGGGCGTTGTGGCGGGCGCCTGTAG
>CAUYRH010138500.1:0-22375 GCA_963574655.1 Perodicticus potto
GGGTTTTTTTGAGACAGAGCCTCAAGCTGTCACCTTGGGTAGAGTGCTATGGCATCACAGCTCACAGCAACCTCCAACTCCTGGGCTTAAGCAATTCTCTTGCCTCAGCCTCCCAAGTAGCTGGGACTACAGGTGCCTACCACAACACCTGGCTACTTTTTTAGTTGTAGCTGTCATTGTTGTTTGGCAGGCCCAGGCTGGATTTGAACCTGCCAGCTCTGGTGCATGTGGCTGGCGCCTTAGCCGCTTGAGCTATAGGTGCTGAGCCGATTAACTCTTTCTTTAAAGGTAAGCTCTCAAGAGAATGAGAAGACAAGCCACAGACGGGGGAAAAAATGTTTGCAAAAGACCTATCTAAGAAAGGAATGTTATCCAAAATATACAAAGAACTCTTAAACCCCAACAATGAGAAAATGAAAAACCCGGTTGAAAAGGAACCAAAGATCTAAACAGACACCTCACCAAAGAAGATAAGTGGATGACAAATAAGTACATGAGAAGATGCTCCCTGTCATTGAAACACCAGTGAGATACCACTACACGCCTATCAGAATGGTAAAATCCAAAACACTGACATCACCCGGTGCTGGTGAGGATGTGGAGCAATAGGCACTCTCATTCACTGCTGGTGGGAAGCCAAAATGGTACAGCCACTTGGGAAGACAGTCTGGCAGTTTCTTATAAAACTAAACATACTCTTATTATACAGTCTAGCAATTCAGCTCTTTAATATTTACCCACATGAATTAAAAACTCATCTCCACACAAACATGGATGTTTATGGCAACTTTATTCATTATTGCCAAAACTTGAAAGCAGCCAAGATGGTAAATGGATAAATGTTGGTATATCTAGACAATGGAATATTATCTAGCACTAAAAAGACAGGAGACATCAAGCCACTGAAAGACATGGAAGAAACTTAAATGCATAGCACTCAAGGAAAGAAGTTGATCCCAAAAGGCTACGAGTCTAATTATATGACATTCTGGAAAAGGCAAAACTGTAGCGACAGAAAAAGATCAGTGACTGCCAGGGATTTAGGAAGGGAAGAATGAGCATGTTGAAAACAGGGGATTTTAGGGCAGTGAAACTGCTCTGTATGTTACCAACAAGGTGGGCACCAGTCACTATGTATTCCTTAAAACCCACAGAATGGGGCCAAACATGGTGGCTCACACCTGTAATCCCAGCACTCTGGGAAGCCGAGGTGGTGAATCGCCTGAGCTCAGGCAATCAAGACCAGCCTGAGCAACAGCGAGACCCCATCTCTAACAATAATCAGGCATT
This sequence comes from Perodicticus potto, assembly GCA_963574655.1. NCBI lineage: Eukaryota > Metazoa > Chordata > Mammalia > Primates > Lorisidae > Perodicticus > Perodicticus potto. The sequence continues at coordinate 1,291 of CAUYRH010138500.1, forward strand.
GTGGCAGACACCCGTAGTCCCCGCTACTTGGGAGGCTGAGGCAAGAGGATCACTGGAACCCAAGAAGTATTTGAGGTTGTTGTGAGCTATGATGCCACAGCATTCTACCGACGGCAACAAAGCCAGACTCTTGTCTCAAACAAACAAACAATCAAAAGCCACAGAATGTACCACACCAAGAGTGAGCCCTAAGGTAAAGGAAGTTTGATAATGATGTGTCAAGGAAGATTCATCAATTATACAAGAGTACCACTCTGGTGCCAGATGTTGATAGTTTAGAAAGCTATGGGGCTGGGGGGTTGTATACAAATGGAAACCCCGTACTTTCTCCTCAATTTTGTTTTGAATCTAAAACTGCCCTAAAATATCAGTCAGACACAGTGGCTTATAGTTGTAATCCCAACACTTTGGGAGGCTGAGGTAGGAGGATCACTTGAGCCCAGGAATTAGAGGCTGTAGTGAGCTATGATCAGACCACTATACTCCAGCCTGGGAAACAGGGTAAGACCTTGTCTTAATAAAAAAAAAAAGAGAGAGAGAGAGAGAGACCTTGTCTCAATTAAAAATATATGTATATTATATATACATATATAAACCATTAAATTGGGGGGAATAACAAACAAAAACAGGCTCTGATTTACTTCAGTTCAAGGAATTTTTCTTTTTTATAAGTATAATAGTTACTCCTCCTCCCCCCGCCCCCAGTTCTTTTATCTCTCTCTGCTCGTGTATTCACAGGTCACGGTTTTAGGATCTATCACCCAAGTCTCTTATATTTTCCACTTACTTCCCTCTTTTTATCTTGGCTCTCTATCAAGGTATTTCTTCCCTTTGATTTGGGTGGTGCCTGTGGCTCAGTGAGTAGGGCGCTAGTCCCATATACCAAAGGTGGTGGGTTCAAACCCAGCCTCGGCCGAACTGCAAAAAAAAAAAAAGTCATATGTCCTCTTCCCTTTGATTTTTCCAAGACATTCAGATCTCCATGGTGATCTTCTCCTTCAATTAATCTACTGTATTGCATTCAGTCAGGAAATTATGATCTTCAGCTCCAGAAAGTCTTTTTTTTGCTGCATTTGAATTCCTTCAATGCTCTTGTTTTCATTCAGATTGTCCCGTCTCTCCCTGCACAGCCCTGCCTGCTCGGCCTCATCTCCCTCTCTGCTGCATAGCCTTGAAAGAAGCTGCTGTTCTTCTGCTGGCTCCTGGTTGTTGTGTACACTGAAGGCTGCTGTCTCAAAGATGGAAGAAGGCATCATGCTCTCGCCAGTGTGGCTCAGCTCAGGAAAATGCAGGCGTTCAGTCCTCTGTAGAGGCCCCTGGGCAGAGCCTCCACTCTCAGCCTCAGGGGCAGGAAAAGCTCTTGCTTACATCCAGTTGCCTCTTGACTCCTTAGAGCCAAGAAGGTCAGGCCCACTCGCTGACAACTTACATCAGCCTGCCCCCGAGGGACACCCTCAGAGCCCAAGGCCCCCTTACCTAGCTTCCTTTAAACCCAGCAGCTGTCTGTCTCAGAAAAGGGGCAGAAAGACCAGAGCAGAGGGTCTGGGAGCTGTGTTCACTGGACAGTCCCCAGCGTCCCAGCAGGAACCCTCAGACAAATCTGTGACTTCAAATAAAAGTCTAAGCATCAGGCAGCTTCAGGCATCCCCAGTCCGGGTGGAGCACATCTTTCCCACCTGCTGTTGATGGTGCTTTGGTGGAAATAGTTGAGAACAACGGAACCACAGAAACCTGACAGAACAGGGACGTGAGAATGACCGTAGGCACAGATGCTTGGAAACAGCGACAGTCTTTAAAAGGAACTCTGGGTATTGGTTCAAGTACACTCAGCGAGTCAGATTAGTGGGTACTATAACTAACTGCAGGTAACAGAGGAAACCCCCAAATCTCAGTGGCTTAACCTTGTAGAAGATTATCTCTCTCTTCCACGAAGTCTAGTTGGAGGTGGATGTACTCTGGGGAGCCTTTCAGAGCCTCTGCCACCTTCATCAGTCGGAGTGCATTCTAGGAGTTGACGTTTATAGTCAGACTCTTTCATGAAATGTTTTTCTGTGCCAGGCCTGGGAGTTGCCCACATTAATTCCATTTATGTTCCATTGGCCAGAATTCAGTTATGTGACCTTCCCTAGTACAGGGCAGGCTGGAAATTTGCCCAGGAATGCGAGGAATCGAGTCTAGTGACTATCTGGTACATCTTTCCAGAAAGCCCAATTCGTGAAGATGTATTATGCTTATTACCCACTAAGATTCCCTATTCCCAAACTGTGTTCATTTATTCAGACCTCCACAATTAACATGGAATTACTCAGCTTTGGGCTTTTGACAAAACACATGTGCTTTATACATTTCCTCATCGTAGTCAGCTTCGAGGTAAGTCTGTATTTGTCAAAGGAATCTAATGAGAAATCTAAATAGTAAATGTTTTCAACAAGTAGGGTATTATTTATGGGACTTATTAAAAGTTTAATAACAACATGAACCTCCAGCTATTTTACACCACTATTTTTTTTTAAAGGGAAATTTAAGCCAAAAGCAGCAGCAGTCAGAGCAGCCACCATCTTCGGAGAAGAGCAACAAAACCCACCTGGCCAGAGTGTGCCAGGCCAGAGGCCAGTGGGTCAGTAGCTTATTGTCTTTGTCCCAAGACACAAAACAGATAGCACTTCAATGACATTTTCTAGTAAACAAGTGATAGGTCCGCATCCAAAAACAGCACCCCAAGGCGTATCTTTCAAATCATGCTTCTCCATGGAAGCCAATAGGGTGTCCTAATCCACACCCCTCAATTCTGGGGTACCTATTTAGATTTTATCTCCAAAATAGAACTCAAATCCATCTACTTCTCCTCGTCTACTCCCTCTACCTCTATAATCTTAATTCAAGCCAACCTGGACCACGCACTGGCCCTCTAAATAGTCCCCTATATTCACCTGTCTCCTTCTAATCTGCTCTGTCCTACGGTTTCTGTTGTACTTAAAAAGCAAGATTCCAAACACAGCCTGCAAGAGCCTGCCTGGTGCTCTCCTGCACCTGTTGTCCCACCCACTCTGCACTCTGTCCCTGGGCTCAGCCACTCTGGCCTTTCTTCTGTCCCTTACACACACATCTGCCCTTCCCTTTGTGTGGAACACTTGTGTCTCTATTCTGCCACCTGATCTCTGCTTGAGCCTCATTTTCTGGCAGAACCTTCCCAACATCTTCGAGGAGGTTATAGCCCCATCATCCGCTATCCTTATTCAGGGCACATTGCACAGCAGACAGTCACTTGGGTCATTGTTGCATTAATGTCCAAAGTTAAAGTAAGTTACGAGAAGGCATTGTAGCCCAACTGCCAGGCAAGGCTCCTAGCATGGAACAGTAATCGGTAAATAAGTGTTGAATAAATGAAACAAAAATGGAAGTGCACAGGAACAGTCCTCTGTTCTGTAAGTTCTTTGTACTGGACATTCTTCTGTACAGATTGTGTCACATGACCTTCACAACTTCACTCTGAGTTCAGTCTTAGCACCTCCTTTCTACAGAGGAGAAAACTAGTTCTCAAATTTAATTTTGTTGTACCTCCCTGTGGTTTGTAAAAATGTTCTTAGTCCTGCTCCTGTCTTTATTATTTTCTGTCCTTCTCTTTCTTGGGTGCGCTCTACTGTTCTCCTTACCTCCTAAGTTGAAACCCCTTTCACTGATTTATTAAACTTCTTTTAAATGTGCATTTAAAGCCAAAAATTTCCCTCTATATACAGCTTTAACTACATCCCTCAATTTTTGATAGCATTTTCATAGTTATTCAGTTCCAAAATTTAAATTCCTTATTATGACATTTTAACTTAGGAATTATTTAGAAATATATGTCTAATTTTTAAAGTACTTACAAAACCCATGGTTATCTTTTTAGCTGTTGCTCTCAAATTTTGTGGCATTTTGGCCAAACTTTGTATTATTGATTATAGCAATGCTTTGATTTTTGTGAGTTTTTTTTTTTTATGGCCAAGTATATGATCAAGTATTTTGAAATGTCCCATGGGTGTTTGAAAATTCAAAGTTAAATTGGCTGGCCCATTATGGGTCAGGAGTCATGGGACTTAACAGTTATCACTATCTCTGCTAAAAAACATAGGCTTGTAAAATCTTTCTTTGCATCCTTTTTAATAATGTTGTAATAAAATACTAATAACTTCCTGCTATTATGTATTTTTAAGCCATTTGTGCTACTTGCTGTGTTAATTGTTTTAAAAACATAATCATAGTTCATCTTTAAAATACCCTTAGAGAGTAGCATTCCCATTTTACAGATGAGCATATGGGGGCTGACAATTACATTTTCCTACTTGCCACTCATCCAGTGCAAGTGCTCAGGGTGCAGGGCTGCTGCCGAACACAACTGAGCTCAGACCCCCTCACATGTCTGAGCAGAGCAGGGAGCCTTTGGTGAGCTTGGGGTGCACAGCCAACAGCAGCACCAGGGGCAATTAAGTGAGGGGAAGAGGCATCTGGGCCACTCTCAGTATGGAACAAGGTTTTCATCAAGGCCGACTGCTGCACCCCAAGGCACTGAGATGGATATGAGGTAGCAGAGGATCTTCAGAGGTGTTCTGAGATGTTGTCTAGGGACTAAAAATGATGCAGCCTATTGCTTTTTTTTTTTTGTACAGAGTCTCTCTCTGTTGCCCAGGCTAGAGTGTGGTAGCATCAGCATAGTTCACTGCAATCTCCAACTCCGGGGCTCTAGAGGTCCTCCTGCCTCAGTCTCCCAAGCATGCCCCACCATGCCCAACTAATTTTTCTTTTTTCTTTTTTTTTTTTTTTGTAGAGACAGGGTCTGGCATTTGCTCAGGCTGGTCTTGAACACCTGAGCTCAAGGGATCTTCCCACTTCAGCTTCCCAGAGTGCTAGGCTTAGAGGAGTGAGCTACCACACCCAGCTGACATCATTATTATTGTTGCTAATTAATTCCATGAATCAGTTGGGTCACCAAGTTTAATCTAAAAGGAAGAATTTGAAAAGTAGGAGGATTTCTTCTTTCATTGCGGGTGAGAAATAAAGCAATCTTGTTTTGGTTTCTGGCGTGGGATTCTGTGAGTATTTTCGGAGAGAATAGAAAGCTTTCATACAACCCAAAGCCTCTTGTTTTTCAACTCCTCAGAGAGTTCCAGGAGAAAAGCACCTGCCCAGCTATCCTTTGTAAGAAAACAAAAGATGCCAAGAACAACCTCCACATAAAATAGACTCTGATTCTGTGATTTTTAACACATGAGCTGAACACATTTTAAACAGAGCGCGTGGCCCTTGTGCTCATCCTCAATCGCTGGAAGAGGGCAGAAGAGGAGCATCCCTTAGTGAGATGAAGTCCCTGTGAGTCCTAGGTGTTTCACAGTGTTTGGGGCCCCCCACTCCTGTGGTGGAAGCTGCAGCCAAAGCTGCAGGAACTCAAGAGACAGCAGGAAATCACCGGTCAGAGACAGGAAAATGTTCCAAGTCCATTTTCACCAGACTTTCAAAAGCTAAGTGATGACTGAGGCATTGTTGCCTGAGCTCCTACATTTTACTCACTCTCATGGTTGGGGTCCCAAAACATAATTTGTGGGTCTGGAAGGAGAGGTGTGCTCACATCATAGTGAGAATTACTTATTCAGAGCTATAATAATCCAGTGACTGCTAAAAACAGCATTCATATCAAATAAGCCTTCTGCTGTAAAAAGCACTCTCTTTGGGCTGAAAGATTCCTCTTTTAATTGTCAGTTTCTCTATCATTGCTTCTTCCCAAAATCACTTAAATTGGTGCTTGATTTCAACCAGTCTGAGGGAAGTATTGCCTTAATACTTGATTTTCCAAAAATTGCTATGATACACCCAATGTATCAAGCAACACTTCTGCCTGCATCTACTGTACCTGGAAGACCAAGGCGAGAATAGAATGATGTAAGCAAAACATAAACCATGAAGAGATAAATAATAGTACCAAACAATCAACAGTGGAGATGGAATAGAAAAATCTATGTTTAATTCACAAATAATACTAGGGAAGATTCAGCACCGACTTCCAAGATAGAGAATCATCTCCGTGGTCCAGAGTGGGCCTGAAGTCTGGTGGGAGAGAGAAATGAGTCTTGATATGAGCCTTAAAAAAAGAAACAGAAGTTGGAAAACCTGAGAGGCCAGGAGAAGATATTCCAGGGCAGAAAAATGAAATGAGTGAAGGCAAGAAATCTGAACAGTGTTGGTGACGTTTCTCAAGTTGAATACCAATGGGGCAGGGGTGTCAAGGAAGGTTTATTTTCACATGTCCCTGACCACCCCACCCCCAACCCCACTGGTTTGTGACTAGGAAAGCTCAGCAAAGAAAAGAACAAGTAGGGCAAGTTGGTCCGACACTTGCCTCTTCCACTCCTGCCAGTAGGGCCGACTCCGTACGGCACAGAACCCAATGCAAAATGAAAATGCAGAGCTTTAACTGGGGAGGGGCAGCAACGCCCCCCTTCCAAAGGCCCACCATCCTCAAAGGATGCAACCTCAGCTCCAGGAAGAGCCCATTTCCAAGGCCAGGAGCAGGAGTGAGGCCCCAACGTCAGTCACTCACTGAGCAGGTGTGGCACTGTCAGCCCAGTGGGCTGCTGCGCCTGCGCTTGCCATGACCACTGTGAGGCCCAGGGGACCATGGGCCCCAACCAGCACCCAGGCAGGGGCCACAGAGAAGCAGGCCGGGCCGGTGCCAGGATGCAGGGTGCGAATGAGTCCTACCTAGGAATGTGGTGGGTGGCATGTGCAGTGTGCACCTGTCCTTCACCTGCAGAATGCAAATTCTGAGACAATTGAGAATCTCACGATGGAAACCATAGAGCTTAACCAGGGCCTGCAGAGCTCACGGTCTGAGTGTCTGTGCAGCCTCACAGGTTTGTGCATTTACTTGATGACCACGTTTAAACTCGCAGCACCACATGGCAGACGCTGTGCCCACCGTGGGAGTCAGGTGTGCCCTTGAGGGTCTACAGCACCAAGCGATGACAGTGGCCATGAGTCTCCCATGGGAATGAAGACCCTGGTAGGAAGAAACACTTCCCAGCAAGTGTGTGCACCCAGCCTGCTGCACAGCCCAGGGAGAAGGGTCCCAGGGCTCCCCCATCCAACCTTTCCAGTCAAGGCCTCAACCCCAGGCTCAGTTTATTCTTGTGCAAACAAGAGTCAGCCTTGAAGACCCTCAGAAACAGTTGGGGATCACTCTGAAAGGAGTTAGAGTGTCAACAATTCACTTGTGTTTACCAGAGTCAGAGAAATCTGACTTACGGTGAAAACAACCTTATTCTCACACCTTTGGTTTAAGTGCCCAGAAGTTTCTGGAATTCTTCTAGATAACACATCTGTCATTGAATAAGGATCTTCTGGAGGCAAAAATTTCCTAACGCAAAGGGGTGGCAGTTTGTGGGAACTCCAGGCTTCACTGCATTTTACAAGAAGCATCTTTCTTAAAATAAGCCTTTATATTGCATCAAAGGAGAAGAAGCCTCCAATCCAGGAACATTGGTGCTGTGTGATATGAGAAAGAAGTCATAACCCAGAGTGAAATTTCTCTCTGTCCAGTCAGATTGGATTAGGGCCCAGCTGATAATTTCCTCTGAAAAAACTATTTCTATAAATTAGGTCACATTCAAAACTCCCCAGGGGTTAGAGCTTGAATTCATAACAGGATAGGAGCAGAGGGAGGGGGCAGCGAGGAGCTTCCTGCAGTGCACGGGTATCAGCACCAGACAGCTAAGGCTTGGGGAATAACGAGAGAAGAGGCGAGATTCGGGTTGTGTTCTGTAACCCCCCACAAGACTTGTGGAGAGAGGGAAAAGGACTTGTCGAAAGTGACTTCTAGAATGTTGGATGCACCTTCTGGGAAGATGGTTATGCTATTTGCTGAGATGAGAAAGTGAAAAGGGAAAGTCAACAGTTCTGTTTGGAACATGTTAAATTTGAGACGCCTTCTAGACATCCAAGTCGGACTATAAAGCAAGTACTTGGCACACATGTCTTGACTTTAGGTGACAGGTCTGGACTGGAAATGTAAATTTGGAAATTGGCAGCATACTGATCTTGATTTTGACTTGAATTAAATCATGAGTAGGACATTTGAGATTTTGAATGAGGAAATAATTTTGAAACAAATGATAAAGATATTATCATTTTCTCTTATGTTTCCACATTGAGCCATTAGTTCAAACTTCAGAGCTTAAAAAGAATATTGTGAAGTCACAATATTTTTAGTAGTAAGTAGGTGGCTTAGTTTATATTGTCTGTCTGAAAAAAATGAGTTGAACCCTGTAATAGTTCTTTTCTTTCTTTCTTTTTTTTTTTGCAGTTTTTGGCCGGGGTCGGGTTTGAACCTGCCACCTCTGGCATATGGGGCTGGCTCCCTACTCCTTTGAGCCACAGGCGCTGCCCTATAATGGTTCTTTTGTTCCTTAAGAAATTCCAAGCCCTTGGATTTAGTTATTAGTCAAAAATGGGTACGCTTATCTCGGTGCCCGTGGCACAGTGGTTATAGTGTTGGCCACATACACCAAGGTTGACAGGCTTGAGTCCAGCCTGGGCCGGCTAAACAACAATGACAATTGCAACAACAACAACAAAAAAAATAGCCCAGCTGCTTGGGAGGCTGAGGCAAGAGGATTGTTTAAGCCCAAGAGTTTGAGGTTGCTGTGAGCTGTGATGCCATGACACTCTACCAAGGGCAACATAATGAGACTCTGTCTCAAAAACAAATAATAATAATAAGTAAACCCAACAGGTGCAGTAGCTCACACCTGTAATCCCAGCACTCTGGGAGGCCAAGGCAGGTGGATTGCCTGAACTCACAGGTTTGAGACCAGCCTGAACCAGAGCAAGACCCTGCCTCTAAAAATAGCTGGGTGTTGTGGTGGGCACCTGTAGTCCCAGCTATTTGGGAGGCTAAGGCAAGAGAATCACTTGAGCCCAACATTTAGAAGTTGCTGTGAGCTATGATGCCATAGTACTCTACCACAGGCAACAAAGCAAGAATCTGTCTCAAAACAAAACAAAAAACAGTAAACTTTGCCATCAATTTTTCCATATTTAATAGAATTGTTCTTAAAAAACAAGCCTGCAATAAATTTCTTGCCAAGTGTGGTGGCTCATACTTCTAATCCTAGCACTGTGAGAGGTCAAGGTGGCTCAGGAGTTCAAGACCAGCCTGAGCAAGAGCAGGACCCTATCTCTACTGAAATTAGCCAAGTGTTGTGATGGGCACCTGTAGTTTCAGCTACTCGGGAGGCTGAGACAAGAGGAACTCTTCAGTCCAAGAGTTGCTATGGGCTGTGATGATGCCATGCCACTCTACCCACGATGACAGAGTGAGACTCTGTCTCAAAAAATAAACAAAAAAATGGGGCGGTGCCTGTGGCTCAAAGGAGTAGGGCTCCGGCCCCATATGCGGGAGGGAGTGGGTTCAAACCCAGCCCCGGCCAAAAACTGCAAAAAAAAAAAAAAGAAAGAAAGAAAGAAAGGTCTGGCTCCATTTTCTGACGAAGCTTCTAAGCCTTACTCATCCCTCTCCCACTCAGGCCTATATCCAAGCAAGCTGATAAGAAAGCCTGGGTGTCCCCTCTCTGGCTTCAGCAGGACTATCCACACAAGCTGCTTCTGGTGCACTAGGACCCTTGCCCCAGGCACCCCCCAATCATATGAAAGCCTTGAGCCAGTTTCTTTTCCTTGATCTTTCAGGAAATTTTCAGATCATTTTAGGAAGTTTGCCTTGCTCTCCTCAAAAAGTCTGATTGTGCATGTAATAATTCTTCTTATACTCTCTGGGCACGTGTGTGGCATCATCAGTTTCAACATCTAAGTCAAATTTTGGGGAGGGAATCTATCCTGCTTCTGCTAATCTAACTCCCTTGAAATCAACGCAGAAGCATGGTTCAGGGAAGAAAAGACGTGCTTAGCATTATGGTAGGAGGGACAGAAAGCAATGTGGAGAACTGATGAACCCATGAGAGAGAGACAACCCCAAGCTGGGGTCACTTTGTAGGACTTCAACCTCCTCCTGGCCTGGCTTTGCCAAGAAACAGCAAGACCCTCCAACTCACTGTGGATTCAGAAGCCCAGAGCGGATCAGACGGAGCCACGTTCTATGGAGCAGCAGCAGCAAAGCAGGGCCTGGGAGGGTCCTGGTGGCTGACTGACATTCCTCCAGCAATCCTTTTCCAAAACAAATCAAAATCTAAATTTGAAAGAGAAGTGTTCATAAATTGTAGAAATTCACTTCATGTGTTTGGGGAGCAGAGAGTGGGTAGTGTAGGAGGGGGAAAGAAGATGAAGACAGGGTAATAAAATTTGCCTGGAGTGAGAAGTACAAAACAAGACCCTCTAAGACCCTCTAAGTTATCAGAACAAGACAAAGGGTTCCATTACCTGGAAAATGCACACCTCTGTAGTTGGAACATTCTTTCTTCTAAGCCACTTAATTTTCAGGTGACGCCTTTTCAGAATCAGTAATCTCTAAATGCATTAAATTTTCAGTCTGCATCTGTCTTGTACTATTTAGAGGGAAATGTGCATGAGATTACAGAACAGCACAGCCAGGGAAGAGAGTTTTGGGTCTGGTGACAGGGTCTGAGATTAAGGCAACACTGATGGAGCAAACACGCTCCTTGCGCTGGTCAAGAAGGAAAGCAGAAGAGACAACTAGCGGACCTTGGTGTCTCAGAGAGAGGATGAGAGAGCTGGGCTGCTCCCTAACTGACATTAGGAAACTCATTTAAGCTTGGTGCCTGTGGCTCAAGCAGCTAAGGCGCCAGCCACGTACACCTGAGCTGTCGGGTTCAAATCCAGCCTGGACCCACCAAACGACAATGACGGCTGCAACCAAAAAATGGCCGGATGTTGTGGCGGGTGCCTATAATCCCAGCTACTTGGGAGGTAGAGGCAGGAGACTCGCTTGAGCCCAGGAATTGGAGGTTGCTGTGAGCTGTGATGTCACAGCACTCTACGCAGGGTGACAGCTTGAGGCTCTGTCTCAAAAAAAAAAGGAAACTCATTTAACATTTCTCTTTCTTGATTTCTGCTCTATGAAAGAATGACATTAAACTGAATGATCTCTAAGGTCTGCGATCATGACCCTCCCATGGTTTAAGGTCTCTAAATCAAAAGCAACATACTTAAAAATGAGAAAGGGGACAAGAGGGGATGCAGCCAGATTCAGTCCGCTCCCAACACATCTTGGTTTTTTTTTTTAACCTATGAGTCCAGCTGAACAAGATTCCAAGCCTCAGTCCCTCTGAGATCCCCCACTGAGGCTGGGGAGCCCAGCAGTCACGGCGATCCCTAGGGCTGGAGCCAGTCTCCCATCTCTACCACACACTACCAGTCATGGGGCCACCAGGAAATAACTCGATCCTTTCCCCTCCTGCGGATAAATTATACAGGGTTTCTCCACTGAAGCTGCCAAAAATATCTAAGCTCCTTCCCGCAGTTGGGCATCGCTGCCCTATGAAGGAAAGAGACTAAACAAGAGCAGGAAGGCCGCCCGACAACACAGAAGCCCCGCGACCTGTAGTTGATTTAAGCCCACAAAATGTGGACCAGGAAGGGGGTGGTTTCCTTTCCATCTTTAAGGGATGAGGGAAGCTACAGAGGACTGAGGAGTAAAGTAAGAATGCTTTGAAGGATATATATTTTAATGCTTTTTACATTATGCTATTGGCTAGCAAGCCACCAGAACATCTGTTTCTAGCTAGGAAATTGCTCGTGGAAAACACTCTGGCAATTGCTCTGCTCCCCACTCAGCTGTCCCCACACTTAGGCCAACCCTCTTCCCACCTCCAAGACCACGTGACAACCAAGAAGCAGGGGCACTGGAATCCAGGAGGTCTGTGGTCCTGTCAGCTGAAGCCTGGGCCTGGCTTGACAGGGGTATCATAGAGTCTCCATGAGGCTTGAACTTTCCAAGTGAAGACCAGTCACAAGACAGCAATGCTTCTGCAGGCCTTGGCTGGCAGCGTGCTGGGAGTGGTCCACTAGATTCCTCTACAGCAGGAAGGCAAGAGTCAGCTTCCTCCCTGAGGCCTCACCCCCACTGCAAGGTGCCAGGCCTCCGGCTGCAGTTCTTGCTGGCTCCATCTTCAGCTGCTGTGTGATTCCCCTGTCCCTTACTGCTAGTTTGGGAAATATTTCAGTGATGCAAGAAACAGAGAGAGGTGGCTATCCTAGTCCATTTTGTGCTGCCGTAAATGAATTCCTGAGACTGGGTAATTTATAACAGAGATTTATTTCTTACAGTTCTGGAGGCTGGGAAGTCCAAGAACAAGGAGCTATGTCTGATGAGGACCTTCTTGCTATGTCATCCCATGGAGGAAGGTGGAAGAGCAAGACAGTAAGGGAGAAAGGGGCCAAATTTATCCTTTTATTATATCCTTTTATTATTTATATTCAGCCACACCTCAGTCATGAACCCACTCCCCAGAGCCCTCATGACCTAATCACCTCTTAAATGTCCTGCCTCTCCCCACTGTTGTGATGGGATCAGGTTTCCAACACATGAATGGGGGTGAGGTGTCACATTCAAACCATAGCAGTAATTGTTTTCATATTAAACATCAAGTAAGATAATTCTATTGACTACACTTGAAGAGCTTGCAAAATTTACCACAAATTTATATGGCTAAACTGCATTAAATTATACCAGGAAATAAAATAGAGACATGCTTTGCCTCATAACATAATTTTTCATAATTTTTTATTCATTTTTTGTATGATATTTGGCTCATTGAAATGTGTGTTCTTTTTTGTGCAAATATCATGCCTAAACACCAGCTCTGATCTTCTCGATCTTCTCGCTTTTAATGGGCATGATGCTATAATGTTAGCTTCTCCCTTCTTCTCTACACACCCAGAAGTCTTCCTAATACACTTCCAAATACTGTGATTTTGGCTCGGTTCCTGTGGCTCAATGGGCTAAGGCGCCAGCCATGTACACCTAAGCTGGCAGGTTCGAATCCAGCCCGAACCCGCCAAACAACAATGTCGGCTGCAACCAAAAAATGGCTGGGCGCTGTGGCGGGCGCCTGTAGTCCCAGCTACTTGGGAGGCAGAGGCAAGAGACTCGCTTGAGCCCAGGAATTGGAGGTTGCTGTGAGCTGTGATGCCATGGCACTCTATCCAGGGTGACAGCTTGAAGCTGTGTCTCAAAAAAAAAAAAAAAATACTGTGATTTTCAATCCTTTTATCCCCTTCTTGTCTGTGAAGGTCTTCATCCATATAGAAAGGATGATAGGCTTAAATGCTCAACAGAAAGGGAAATTAGACTTCCACTTCAAATTGAAAAATACACACCCTGGTCGGTATTTTCCACACGCTATTTACATAATCCTATGGAAAAATCAAATACGGAAAGGTCTTGAGAGCTTAGAAGTAAAAGGAAGAGATGTCTCTCTGACTTAAGAGGTACTCATGGTTAGCAGGCCACCTCGGAGGAGAAGCCTTTCCTGGTTTAAAACTTAATCTGTCTCACATCATCACTTCTTTCTAGACCCTTCTTCACCTTCTTTGCCTTCTCCCGGGTACTGCCTCAGGCTGGACATCCTGGCTGTAAGTACATATGGTGTGTGTGTGTAAGTGGATATGTGTGTTGGGGGGTATATATAGTGTACGTGTATGATGTGTGTGTGGTTGTGTGGTGTGGGGGCTGTGTGTGTGTGATATGTGTTTAAGTGGATGGGTGGGTGTGGTGTGATATGTATGTGTGTGGTGTGTGCGTGATCAATGGTGTGTATGGTGTGTGCATGTGTGTGTGCTGGGTCAGTGGGGATGTTTGTTCTGGTCCTCGTAGCTGCCATGCTGACATCTTGTTGACACATAGTCTGTCTTCGGAGTCAGTTTCTGCCTCCACTTCCAAGTTTCTCAAGAGTTCTTAATATTCTAATGTGCATCAAGGAATCTAGTAGTTGACAAAGGTGCTCGCTGACTGGCAGGGATCCTACTCGTTCTGGTCATGAAGTTTCCTCTTCTTTAACATAACTAACATGACTTTTCAGAAGCTCTACATTGCCTTCAGGATCACCAAAGACCCACAGTTATTGAGCAAAGATTAAATATAAGCCCTCAGGATCACCAAAGACCCACAGTTACTGAGCAAAGATGAAATATCATTCCATCTGAAGAGCTAAGCAGGCCGCTGGGAGTAGATGCTCTCAGATGCTGGCATTAGCCAACCCTTCTTCCAAGCTCCTCCCTGGCCACTCATTGATACGACACACGCTCTCTGGTGATGGTGGCTCCACACTTTCATCCTTTCCACTTCACCCCCCTTTACCATATTTGGATTGTACACTTTTTGTCTTCATCTTAAGTTTGGCTCTCAGTCTTCCCACTTAAAATAGGAGAAATAGAAGTGGTTCTAACTCTGTTCCCCAACATAGCTCAATTACACACATCCTGTCCTTTTGCAAAGCCAACCAGGCTCTGCAGTCGCTTAACTTTCAGAACAGCATCACATCCCGAGATTGCAAACTGGTGGCCTCACACCAGGTCTGGCCTACAGAGGTATCTACCAGACCACATATTGTATTTATGTCCTTAATTTCTAAAACACTACATCCCGATATTTTACATTAAAATACTAACTTCCAGCTTAACTGGAAAAATCAGAACCTCTAGCAACGTTGGATTGGCCCTTCCAAATGGCAGCTCCCTTCAGGTGGGCACTTTGTGTCCAGGTGGCCACAGGCCAGACCTGCTTCCGGCCCTTGCATCCTTTACCTGCTTAGTCCCCATAGGCATCAGGTAGTGTCACTGCTGCAGCAGAAGGAAACTTGTGCAGAATAAATATGGACAGACGCCTTTTTTCCTCTTTGTTGGATGTCACAAACATAATGTCCAGATGTAAGAATCATTTTTAAGGGAGCAGCAATATAAAACATTTGGACTAAATTATGAACTATAATGACAAAACTCATAATTTTGCATTGAAAACTGTTGCCTGAAGCCATGTCCTTTAGGTTCCTCACCTGGCTCAATTCTCGGAACTATGATTCAGCCTTCTGTTCATCCTTCAGAATTTTTATTTTTAAAACATTTGTTTTAAAACACTCGTATACTGCCATACAAAAGTTTTTTGGCCACAGCATTTTAAATTAAAATGGTATGGAAAGTACATCACAAGGAAATTTTTAACCTTAAGAGAACGCATATTTTAGCACATGTTTTCAATTATTTTGGAATGAATTTGAAGCTGCAGAGACCAAGTTTGGCACTGTGAGTGATTGGCCTGATGACCATCCCCATAGCTTTCATCATATGACACAAGCCAGCCTTCCAAACAGAGCCTTCTGGGGTCAGCTTCCAGTGTCAACTGGCCCAACCCAGAACTTTTACAAAAAGAGGAAAATATGTATTATCTACCCCTCAAGCTTATATCCCAGTTAATAAATCAGGATGTGAGATTCAGATGCTTCGTTAGTCCTGCATGTTGAACCTCAGAGGGCCAGCTGCCTCCCACCATCCTCCAGGTCTCAGTCTCCATTAGACACAGAAAAGCCTGAGGGTAGAACTTATTTTCCTACACGTGTTGGCTTTGAGAGATGGTTTGCTTTGAACACTCACCTCCACCGAGGGAGTCTTTCCTGAGTCAGAAATAGCACAGTGTTCTTTTATGCCCAAGGACTATGTTTCTTTGGATTAAAGCAGGGGGATTCCAGAGACCTACAGTAGACTCAAGTGAATGGCCCAGTAGGAGTCAAATTAGCATGTGCCATGTAGATCCCAAAAGACGCTTCTTGCTTCTTTAAATATGTGGGGAAAATCACTCTGGGAGGCCAAGATGGCTGGATCACGTGAGCCCAGGATTTCAAGACAAGCCTGAGCAAGAGTGAGACCCCAGCTCTACTAAAAATAGAAAAAATAGCCGGGTGTCATGGCAGGCGCCTATAGTCCCAGCTACTCAAGAGGCTGAGGCAGGAGGATCTCTTGAACCCAGAAGTTTGAGGTTGCTGTGAGCTGGGCAACAGAGAGAGATTCTCTCTATATAGATAAGTAGATGATAGATAGAGAGATAGATCCCAAAGAGACATACATATATTCACATCATATTCAATATATATGTTATATATATTCATATCATATATAATATGTAATATATATATGATATGTAGGAAAAATAATTTTTTCTTTAACTCCTACAGTTTTGGGTTGAAATGATCCCTGTAACAAAGGACAGATTAATAAGATAGAAATAAACAGAAGTTTATTAACATGCATATTTCATAATATATGAGAGATACCCAGGGAATAAGTGGTTCTCAAAGAAGAGGCCTTGAATTCAGTTTATATAGAATCTTCAACCAAAAAACAACGAATTTTTAGAGAAGTGCGAAGACAAAGAAAAAGGACTTTGAGTCTCCTGGGGCAGTAAGTAGTGGATGGGAAATAAACGGCAGGTGAGAGGAAGTTAGTAAAGCATGTCCATGCATCTTCCTCTGGTACCGTGTCCACAAAAGGGTCTAACAGCGTCTGCAGTGACCAGCCCTGAGCGTCTCCGGCAGCTTCCCTTATCTTTGTAAATCTGTGTCCTGATTTTAGCCAAACAGAGAGAGAACACAGAGCTCGCCTGCATCTGCGTTTTCTTAATTGCCTGAAGCTTAACAAATCTTCGTGGTTTGGGGGGCTGCACATTCTGGTCTCCCACAGATGAGCAGTGTTCCAGTCATTCCCTGAAAGTCCTGGTAGACCCTCATACATACCACTTAATCAAATTTACAGTGAAATGTTCATTAAATCCCTTTTTGGTACAGTTACTATATAAATATGTATATATACATACATGTATGTATGTATGTGTGTATATATAGTAATATACTAGTTATGCATGTGTGTATACATATAAATATTTATAACTTCCAAAAGCAATTCACATGCTGCAATATATGCTTCTCTGAAAAGAAAAGAAATTGAATTATGTCATACCAGTGCAGCCATCTACAAAGAACATACTTCATCATAATATATCATGCAGCTACATACCCAAATGTTTCAAATTACTTCTAATAAAAATAAAGTAAATTTTTGGCACTCTTTGTAATTTAAATTAAGTCTCCACTGAGTTACAAAATGCTTAGGAATTTTATTTAGAGAAATAAATATTGTAAATAAATGGAAAAATTTGCAAATGATATAATCCTATACCACATAGTACAAAAGTTGAGATTTAAAAATTAAAATTAATGAAAGTTTTCAATGAAGGGATAAGAAGTTAAAAAAATTCAAGCATATCCTGACAAAAACAAATTAAGATATAATGAAAAAAGACATTCCACCTTGAAAGTCTCAGCAGTGGTAAGTACTCAGGAATACCTCTACACTTTTGGCAAGAATGCCCAGTACCTGAGAGACACTGGTGAGTTGATGGTGCTTAGCTCAGCGCCTGATACACCACAGGCTCTCACAAACATTTACTGAATTGGCTGAAATTGAAAACGTAACACGTTTTGGCAAACTGACTTAATTTATCCAATCATTCCTGAAGATAAACAGACTTAGCCTTTAGCAAATATATCAAGTCTGTAAAGTTTTGTCCCTGAAGGTCTAAACTTGACAATTTCGCTACGATCTGACTCTGGCTAAGGAGAACCGCTCATGGAGGGTGTTTGAAATAGCACATTTATGTAATTTTCAGAGTGAAATGCCACCTCAGAGCCCAAAAAGGCCAAGGCAATCACCTGGCAGAGCGCATGAGCTGGGGCAGCAAGAGGGACGCAGGAACCTTTACTCAAGCCAGGGAAGAAACCCGGCTGAGAGCAGCGGGAAGCTGGCCGAAGTCCCCTCTGATCAGCCCCGCTGCCTCAGCACAGCGACAGGCAGGGCCACCCCTGGGTCTGCACTAATGCACCTGCACGCCAGCCGCATGCGCAGTGGGCAGGCTCAGCTAGAGCACCGGTAAAACTTGTCTCCACTAAGCTTCGTCCTCTATGGACACAAACAAGGCCAGTAGCCTCATCAAGTGTAAGAATTCAGCGCTGTGCTGGTTCCAGCCTGCATTTCCCAACGTGAGACCTCCCGGCCCCCCAGCCCTGCCCATGCCACACGCCCCCACCCAAGCAGACTTCCCCTTACTCCCAGGCTTGCTTGGTATATCCCGGAGCCCCCTCGGGAGCCCCTTTGGAGCCTCTCGTGTGCCCACACCTGATGATGCCTGGAAGCACCTCTTCCCCACAGCGACGGTCCTGTGTGCCCCTGCGGGAAGGTGAGTGTTCTCCCAGACTCCTCCCTCATCGGTTTGCCAATGTGCCCAGACAGCAGCGTGGCCACAGCTCAGATTCCACCACAGGAGGCTCCTCATTGCTGGGGGCTCTGAGAATGGGGCTACCTTCCCCACCATCACCCCCACAATCATTAGAAGCAGCCCTCTTGAACATTCTTTGATAAGTAAAAGAAATACCATCTGAATGTTGTATGGAGTACTACACAAATACAGCTGTCACCCAAGCCCTGCACCAGGCCCTTCTAGCTCATGGTCATCCTTAAGTGCTTCCCCTGTAAAATTCTGGCATCTCTGCCCCAAAAGATTCCCACCCTTACCTCCACCAGAGAGGGGCTGTGAAGTCCACCAACGCAGGTGGTAGATAAAGAGAGACGTGGCTCAATGCCTCACAGATTCCAACTAGGACCCTAATGTCCCACCTCCCACTACTACTACTTCCTTCTGAAAGAGCAGGGGGACAGGAGATTGGCTCAGGTGGACACTCCCCCCAACCTCTTGTCCCTTCCTAATGCTACCTCTAAGGTGAACTTTACAAGTGAAGTATTTTATAATAATAAAGAACTGGAACACGTAACCATTCGGTGGGTAAGAACTTTTAAAGAATTGCTCATATATGAATTTTGTTTGTTTTTTGAGACAGAGTCTCACTTTGTTGCCCTCAGTACAGTGCAGTATATAAATTTTGACTTGGCAAATTCAGAGACACACCCTCTATTCACAGTGGGAGGAAATCAGAGTTTGGGTTTGATCAGAACTGAGGCCCCGAGTTATTGGAACAGGTTCTTGGTTAGTTTCAAGGATTTTGGTTTGTTTTTCATTTTTTGGGGAGGATGGGTTTGTGGGTTTATTACTTGGCTGGTAAGAGCCACTTTAAAAATTAAAAAGAAAACAAACAAACAAACAAAAAACTCTGTGACTCTGGGACTCAGGGACCAGAAAGGAATATAAATAAATCCACCCGCCTCAGACTGCTAGCACAGACAGTAAGGGGTCATTGCCCTCGAGACATTCTAAAAACTAAAAAAAGGAAGGAAAGAAGGAAGGGAGAAAGAGAGGGAAGGAGGAAAAACATGGAGAGGAGGGAAGGAAGACGAAAAAGAACATTGGTTTATGAGGGTTGTATTTATTTATTTATTTATTTATTTTGAGACAGAGTCTCACTTTGTCACCTTGGGGAGAGTGCTGTGGCATCATCGTAGCTCACAGCAACCTCAAACTCTTGGGCTCAAGCGATTCTTTTGCCTCAGTCTCCCCAGTAGCTGAGACTACAGGCATGGACCACCATGCCCAGCTATAGGAGGGCTTTTTGTTAGACAGGGGTGGGGATATTTCATTTTTAAAAACACTGAAATTGTGTGTGTGTTTGTGTATGTACACACACACACATTCCACAAGCATGAACAGATTTTAGAGGGAGATTAAGAGTTTAGCAATTTGGTATTTTAAATTTTGAGACCTGTATTTATCCCCCTCACCCCCATATGTGGAATTGGATATAAATTCTAAATAGACAATACACAGCTGGGTGATATGGCCAAAGCATTCAGGTAAAGGTAGGGATTTTTCTGAACGCAGAGAAAATATTTAGAATAATGGAATTACATCAGTAAAGAAGTAAGAGTGCAGCTGTTACACATGCAGATTTGAAACACATTACTGCTTTGGGATTTGCTTTTTTATTGAACTTTGTAAATTGCTATAACTGAGACTAATTACCATTCTACTTGACAATGATTTTCTTCTTTTGTTAAAACACAAGCCCCCTTTCACCACAGAGAAGTTCTCGACAGAGCAGTCAACTCCTGAAAGTTGATCAAAGCCTCACAGGGTCCCAGTACAATGTACAGGATCAAGAATCTAACTAGGAAAACCAGATTCTTCTACTGAGGCTGAGTAAAACAAGGAGAAATAATAGCACTTTCCTCCTAAGGAAGCTGTGAGAATGAAGTGGGTTAGCAGCTGTATATCCCTTAGCTCTGGCACATGTGGCAGACGTCAGCAAGTGCTTGTTCTTACCTGACTTCACCTGTCAGGCCAGGCGTTTCAATTCTTCAAGAGCGTTCATAGCATTTTCTATGCTTAACTAAACTGTGGACAATCTCAGCAAGCAGAAGCTGCAAAATCCCTTTCTTTGCCTTAATTCTAAAATGTTACACATCCCATGAGAAAGTAAAGAGTCTATTATAAAGGCAGTCTTTAAGCAAGTTGGAGGCGCAGATACATCTAAGCAGATCTTCCAGAAGAGATATTAAGCAACTATCAAATAAGTTGTTCCTAAACTTCATCACATGTACCTAAGCATTAAAAAGGAAAAATTTCTTTTTTCCTAAAAATACCGTTTCTTTGAAAATAAGCTTCTTATCTAAGTCTCCTATTTTAATTACTAGTTTAAAAAGGAAAAAAAAACCCAAAACAGTAAACTCTTCTTTGTAGGCATTCAATAAAACAAAGTAAGAAAATAATGTCTTAGTCTATTTAATGCTGCTATAACAGAATGCCACAGACTGGGTAATTGATAAAGAAAAGAAATTTCTTTCTTTTATTATTATTATTATTATTATTGAAACAGTCTTACTCAGCTCCCTTCTTCTTGAAGATGAGTTTTTCCCCAGGAGGTTTGTTGGTCATAAAGAGTACTCAAGCCATGCTAAGATAGGTCAGAATCCTCAGGTCAAGAGACAGGCTTAAACAATCTGATAACACAGGCAACCATCTGACACATTCAACCACTTAGAGTGATTTCAGCAGGAGGGCCTGTTGTGTTAGAGTGGAGAGATGACTAAGTTTCCAAACCAGAGTGGACCATGTGGCCAAGGAGACGGGGCTCCCTGCTTGGCAGATCTG
>CAUYRH010138501.1:0-37492 GCA_963574655.1 Perodicticus potto
ACTTAAAGAGGTTATGATAATCATACTTTTAAAGCTAAAGTATTAAGGGAATGAAACTACCTCTGCCACCTCAGTGGCCTGTGGCTAGTTAATAAAACTAGGCAATGAAACAAAAAAAAAAACAAAAAAAAAAAAAAAGAAGAAGAAGAAGAAGAAAGGAAAGAAGGGAGGGAGGGAGGGAAGGAGGGAGACAAAAATATCTAAAGGGTTGGTGAGGGTGGATAGAGAGATTCACTCCGTGTCCCTCATCAGAGCCTAGGAGCCAGTATCAGCTGCAGGAGCTCCAGGGAGAGTGGCCTTGAAAGTGCCTTTTTCAATCTCTCATTGTACTCAGAACATCTCTGGCTCCTATGTACTATGTACTATGTATCAACCTCTACTCCCAACACTTTGTACCAAGAACTTGTGTCTTAACTGATACCCTTATCTCTGGAGTCCCTGCCTATAGCTCCTACCCTCAGCCCTAGTGCATAACAGCTGCTGATAATTGTAAACATGGATTCCATTTGTCCTAGATGACTGCTCATGACATTTTAATGGCATCATTCCCTAAATGACCACAGAATCAAAATTCCCCTATGGCTCTCCTGTGATCCCATCCTCCTGTAACCCCTATACTGGAGAGAACCAGTGTTCGCATATAAACCCTCCACCCCATGAGTGGCCATATCCAAGGACAGGAACATTACACCTGAGCAGGTGAGGAAATAAAGTGGGAAGAAGTGATATCTGGCTATATTTAGCACCTAACTTGCATCAAAGAAAGTTGGTAATGTAATGGGAAAAGGGCCCACTTCTAGGCAAGTATCTTCTAGGTCAGGCAAGGCTTTAATCTCTCCTAGACTTTCTGGAAGCTCCTATAATATCACAAATAAGCAAATAAGTAATAATCCTACAATTAGTCTTAGATCTGGATGGCCTCAGACCACTGTAGTGTCCATTAATCTCAGAGCCTTGTGTAATCACCTGGGATGCCTCCACTCTTCACTTCAGGCAGGCTGGGCTCTCTGTCCTTTCCCTCCCATCCAGGCCTATTGTCCCAGAATTAGATCCTCTTTGAGGTGCCTATGATGACTACAGTAAGGTCTTCCTCTTGTGTAGTAAAGTAAACCTTCTGCAGAGGTTGCTATAACTTCTAAAAGGACCTGGACCTCGTGCAATAATTACTGTGACTTCTACAGCCTCTGGATCACTGCAGGTGTGAAGAGTGACAGTGCATACCTGAGTGATGGTGCAGGTCCAGGCAAGAGAAGGAACTCACCCAGGATGGCTCAGACACTGATACCCAGGAAGAGCTCCTGACTCTTGTCCCAGTGTCCTTCCCTGTAGACCCACAGTCACCACTTCCTGGAGCTTCAAGAAGGTCCCAGAACCCAAGATCTTGTACATACCTGAAGGGAATACAAAGGACCGCAACAGAGTATAGAAAAACACAAGTGATCAATGGGAAAGCGATAAACTTTTTCCATTCTAACTTCATTACAACTGCATAGCCAGAAATGGCACTGAATTTCCTACATGATATAAAGGAGTGTGTGTGCTTCCCTTCTTACATTTCCAAATACATACTCACTAAAATATAGTTATGCCATTGAAATTAAGAAACATCCCTGTTAAAGATCAGGGCAGGTGGCTCGGTGCCTATAGCTCAGTGGCTAGAGTGTCAGCCACGTACATCAGAGCTTGTAGGTTTGAACCCAGCTGGGGCCTGCCGAACAATGTCAAAGAGAAACGTATAGCCAGTTCTTCAGGAAAAATTGATTAGCTATCTATGTATCTCATCAATTTAAAAACGTACAATATCCACTTTATTGTCCAGGTGGGGTGGCTCAGTCAGGTAATCCCAGCAATCTGAGATGCCAAGGTTGGGGACTTCCTGAATTCAGGTGTTCAAGAACAGCCTGAACAAGAACCAGACCCTGTCTCTAGTAAAATTAGAAAAACTATGTGGGTGTGGTGGCTGGTGGCACCTGTAGGCCAAGCTATTCAGGAGGCTGAGGCAAGAGAATTGCTCAGGCCCAGGAAGTGGAGGTTGCAGGGAGTTATGATGCCATGGTAATGTACTCAGGGACACAGAGTGAGAACTGTCTAAAAAGAAAAAGAAACTCACAGCACTATTTAAGAATGAATAAGTGAATAAGCAATGCTTTGTGGATTCCAGAATTATATAATTATTGATGGATAGATTTTGGAGACAAGGTTTCACTCTGTTCCCCAGGCTGGAGTGCAGTGGTATGATTATTGCTCACTGCAAACTTGAACTCCTGGGCTCAGATGATCCTCCTGCCTCAGCCTGGCATGCAGCTAGGTGTTTTCTAGCACTTGGCTCATTTTTTCCTGAATATTACTGCCAGAGATGAGGTGTAAATATTTTGCCCAAGCTAGTCTTGAACTATGTGGCCTCAAATGACCCTGCCACCTTGGCCTCCCAAGGCCCAGGGATTACAGGTATGAGCTCCTGGACCCGTCCAAAACAAGTAATGCACTTGAGTATTCATTGCCTACAGTTAATTATTACAGAATCCTTTCATTGAGTTTTGCCAAATGCTTGGGTCTGTAGCCGTGCTATGGTCATCTTACAACCATAATTGAAAGAATGGAGTTGCATGCCAATCTACTAACTTTTCTTCATCAATTTATTGGCAGTAAATCCAATATGTGGTCTATTTGTAAAAGACATCTTGGGCATTGTCTGTAGCTCAGTGGACAGGGCCCCAGCCACATGCACCAGGGCCAGTGGGTTCGAACCTAGCACGGAACTGCTAAAACAAACAAACAAAAAATAGCTGGGTGTTGTGGCCAGTGCCTGTAGTCCCAGCTACTTGGGAGGCTGAGGCAAGAGAATCGCTTCACCCCAGGAGTTTGAGGTTGCTGTGAGCTGTGACACCATGGCACTCTACCAAGCATGACATAGTGACAGACTGTTTCATTAAAAAAAAAGACATCTCATGGCCATAAACATTCTTTTCTTAAACCTGAAATTTCTTTCAGCTTCAGCTCTATGTATGTTGGAACTTCACTCACTGGTCAGTGATACCAGGATTTGTATTGAGGAATCTGATAATCCTTCTAGAGGACTTATAACAAATAGCCATGAGTAGTTTTCCATAAAACTTCATTTACCAAAAAAGTGATTGGGTCAGATTGCCCTGTCATTCTCGACTTCTGGGCTATACAAGGAACATAAGAATATTCTAGTAGAAAAAATAGAATATGATAAATGAGCCTTGGCCAAGCAGGGTAGATCAGGACTGTACTCTGATCTAGTACTCTGGGGATCCCCCAGTCCAGAAGATTGCTTGATGTCAAGACTTCAAGATCAGCATGAGCAAAAGAAAGACCCTCAGTATATAAGAAAACCACAAAAACTTAGCTATGCATTGGTGGTGTGTGACAATACTCGGGATTCCCCGCTACTTAGGAGGCTGAGGCAAGATTATGGATTGCTTGAACATCCTGGCTGGTTTCCACCTCCCATTATGACATCAGGGAACACAGAGCTGAGGACAGATGTGCCATGTCACTCTTTTGATTGGATGGCTCCCTTCTGCAGATATACTATGTAAACATCATTTTAAGACCATGAAGAATATTAAAGTGTACCAACAAATTAGAAAATGGTGAGTTGTGGGTATATCTTACTTTTGTTGGAAGGGTAATTCATTGTAATTTATGGCCTCTAAAGATGACTCAGGCCTATAATCCTAGCACTCTGGAAGGCTGAGGCAATTGGGTCTTTGAGCCTAGGATTTAATGACCAGCCTGAGCCAGAAGGAGACCCCATGCATTGTGGTTGACACTGGAAATCTCAGCTACTTGGGGATTTTAGGCAAGAGGCTCTCTTGACTCCAAGAGTTTGAGGTTTCTGTGAGCTATTAGGCCTTTCACTTTACCAAAGGTGGCAAAGTGAGAGAATATCGGAAAAAGGAAAAAAAAAAAAAGACAGAGAAAGATATTAGAACAAGTAAGAATAGCAAAACTAGGCATGTGTGTGTCAGGTTCCTGTAACCCAGCTATATTAGAGGCTGAAGCAAGAGGATTGCTTGAGCACAAGAGTTGGAAGTGACTGCGAGCTGTGATAAGGCCAAGGTACTGAATTTCCTACATAATATAAAGGAGTGTGTGTGCTTCCCTTCTTACATTTCCAAATACATACTCACTAAAATATAGTTATGCTATTGAAATTAAGAAACGTCCCTGTTAAAGATCAGAGCAGGTGGCTTGGCGCCTATAGCGCAGTGGCTAGAGCGCCAGCCATGTACACCAGAGCTGGCAGGTTTAAACCCAGCTGAGGCCTGCTGAACAATGACAGCTACAATCAAAAACTAGCCGGGCATTGTGGCAGGCGCCTGTAGTCCCAGCCACTTAGGAGGCTAAGGCAAGAGAATTGCTTAAGCCCAAGAGTTTGAGAGTTTGAGGTTGCTGTGAGCTGTGACGCCACAACACTCTGCCGAGGGCAACATAGTGAAACTCTGTCTCAAAAAAAGAAAAAAAGATCAGAGCAGTTAGGAGTGGGAAAAAAAAAAATCAATATTTGTGTTATGGATCTTTACGAAAGTTTCCAGTTGACCTCTTCAGAAAACTCCCTTGAAATATGGGTCAGGATTTTTTTTTTTAATAGAGAAAGAGTCTCACTTTATCACCCTCGGTAGAGTGCTGTGGCGTCACACAGCTTGCAGCAACCCCCAACTCCCAGGCTTAGGCGATTCTTTTGCCTCAGCCTCCTGAGTAGCTGGGAGTACAGGCACCCACCACAATGCCCAGCTATTTTTCTGTTTTGCAGTTCCCCCGAGGCTGGGTATGAATCCGCCACCTTCGATATATGGGGCTGGCGCCCTACTCGTTGAGCCACAGGCACCGCCCAGGATTTTGTTTTATACATCAGGCAAGTGAGGCTCAGGGAGGTTAAGCAGACTTATAAGTTTCATACAGCTACTAAGAGCTGGAGCCAGCACCATTTCCCCAGTTTGACTGATTCCAAGACCCATGTTTGGAATGAGGAACAACTTCCTCTTTATATATGTACTTTGGGCAAGAGCAACTGACACATGCCACTGATGAGTGTGAATCCACTCTGGATGGTAATATGATAATATCTACTAATAATAAATAAGTCTCTAGTTAAGCCGAAAGTGATCCTACATTATGATGTAGCTTTTATACTCTTAGTTTGCAACCTGGAAAATATCTGCCATGAGAGAGAGAGCACAAGGAAATAAGTAACAAGAATATTCATTGCCACATCACTTGTGAAAATAAATCTGTAGGAAGAAAATGTTCATGAATAGGACATTGAGGGCAGGCGCAGTGGCTCATGCCTATAATCCTAGCACTCTGTAAGGTGGGTGGATCGCTTGAGGTCACAAGTTCAAGACCAGCCTGAGCAAAAAGCAAGACCCCCATCTCTACTAAAAATAGAGAAATTGAGGCAAGAGGATCGCTTGAGCCCAGAAGTTGGAGGTTACTGTGAGCTACGATGCCATGACACTCTACCCAGGGCAAAAGCTTGAGACTCCGTCTCAAAAAAAGCAAAAAATAGGACATTGAAAAAGTACACTGTGGTAAATTCATACAATGGAATCATTACATAGTAGCAAAAATAAATGGAATAGAAAATCTACAAAAATTAGCACAAGGTGGGGTGACAATAGCAAGGGAGACAAGGGCAACTACATTATGAATTCCAGCACATATAGGGACGTAAATCCATACAAAAGATTTCATACTGATTAGGAACTCAGTCATTAGTGTTGAAAGTGTAAATTGGAAAAACAGGCCAGGTGAGGTGGCTCACACCTGTAGTCCTAGCACTCTGGGAAGCCAAGGAGGGAGGATCCCTTGAGCTCAGGAGTTTGAAACCAGCGTGAGCTAGAGTGAGACCCATCTCTACTAAAAATAGAAAAATTAGCTGAGTGTTGTGCCAGGTGCCTGTAGTCCCAGCTATTTGGGAGGCTGAGGCATGGGGATCACTCAAACCCAGGAGTTCGAGGCTGCTGTGAGCTAGACTGAGGTCATGGCACTCTAGCCTGGACAACGGAATGAGACTCAGTCTCAAAAAGAATTCTAAAAACAAATTTCAACAGAATGACTACCAATACACATTGTGATCAGTTATATGTGCAACATAATGCTTCTTAGTCTAGGGTTACTGTTAAATAACAGTAAAGGAAATTGGATAAATAATACACCTAATACCCTGAAAAATTCAGAAATCCAAAGTGTAAATTTCCAACTAAGTCACTGCCATTTACATTTTTTTCTACTTGGAAGCAAATGCTAATGGAATTCAGTGCTGATTACTCAAATTAGGTTCACATCACACATTCAATCAGGGTAATAAAAGAACATAACCAGCCTACCATGGAGTTAGATCAGGACATATATTTTTTTTTTTTTTTTTTATTGAATCATAGCTGTGTACAATAATTCAATCATGGGGTACAGTGTGTGGGTTTCACATACAATCTGAGATATTTTTATCAACCTGATTTATGTAACATTCATGAGATTTTCTCATTTACCATGTGAAAACATTTTTGATCCATATTTAGAAGTTTTCTCTTGACCCTTCAAATATGCACCACAAGTGTGATCTCACCCTTTATCCTCTCTCCCCCCACCCTGTCCCTCCCCTTCCCTCCCTCTTCCCTTTCCTGGCTTAGCAAAGTATCTCTAGAATGGAAGAAAAAGTATCCGATGTATACACCCCTAATATGAAGCAAATTTATATCTTTCAAGTGAAGGCTACAACCCAATTTTTTTTTTTTTTTGAGATAAAGCCTCAAGCTGTCACTCCGAATAGAGTGCTGTGGCATCACATCTCACAGCAACCTCCAGTTCCTGGGCTCAAGCGAGTCTCCTGCCTCTGCCTCCCAAGTAGCTGGGACTACAGGGGCCTGCCACAATGCCCAGCAATTTTTTGGTTGCAGCCATCATTGTTGTTTGGTGGGCCTGAGCTGGATTTGAACCCGCCAGCTCAGGTGTACGTGGCTGGCAACTTAGCCCGTTGAGCCACAGGCGCCGAGCCTGGGACATAAATTTTTTTGCTTGAAAGTAATGACTTTGTAGCACATGGGACATTGGTCTACTGCTTCACCACATTGTTTACAAGTGACTAGATGTCTGCAAGAAATAATAACTACAGCAAATATTTCTATTCATACAGATTTTGGAAAGTTTCTCCTTTTGCAAGAGCCTTGGCCACTCTTCAGTATGAATCTCTTTCTGCAATGAAGTATGGCTTGATTCATCTTGTCTGCTGTCTTTCTGAGCACTCACTTGATCTTTAATCAGAAACTCAAGTGATTTATAGTAGTTCTCAGATGTCTTCATTTTTTTCTCCATTATTTCCTTCCTTCCTTCCTTCCTTCCTTCCTTCCTTCCTTCCTTCCTTCCTTCCTTCCTTCCTTCCTTCCTTCCTTTCCTCCTCTTCCTCTTCCTCCTCCTTCTCTCTCTCTCTTCTTTCTCTCTCTCTTTCTCTTTTGGCAGAGTCTCTTTCTGTCACCCTGGGTGGAGTGTTGTGGCATCATCATAGCTCACAGAAACCTCAAGTTCTTGGGATGAATCCATGCTCCTGCTTCAGCCTCCTGAGTAGCTGGGACTACAGGCACCTGCCATAACACCCGACTAGTGTTTGTTTTTTGACTATGTCACCTTTGGTAGAGTGCCATGGCATCACGGCTCATAGCAACCACAAACTCTTGGGCTTAAGTGATTCTCTTGCCTTAGCTTCCCAAGTATCTGGGACTACAGGTGCCCGCCACAACACCTGGCTACTTTTTTGCTATAGTTGTCATTGTTTGGTAGGCCCCAGCAGGGTTCCAACCCAACAGCTACAGTGTATGTGGCTGGCGCTCTAACTGCTGAGCTACAGGCGCTGAGCCCACCTGACTAATTTTTTTTCTATTTTTGGTAGAGACAGGGTTTTGCTCTTGCTCAGGCTGGTCTTGAGTTCCTAAGCTCAAGCAATACACCTGCCTTGGTCTCCCAGAGTGCTAGGATTACAGAAATGAGCCACCATGCCTAGCCCCTACATTATTTTCTTAATGTCCTTGACACAGAATCCCATGTGTCTAGCTTCTTATAACACAGGATTTTGGAAGATGATATCAATTCTTTTATTAGTGATAGTATTTTTTTAGCATTTCTTACCAAAGACTCCTTAAGTGAAAGGTTAAATGAATATTGTTTATATATTCTTGTCCTTTCTCTTCTAATAGATATTTCCACCCTGTATATCATTTAGCCTGTTGTTCCAAAGGTCTTCACTGGTCTTCCAATGAGTTAGCCCTCCTCCACATTGAAAACACTTTATCACCTTCCCCTAAAGCATAAAATCCAGTTTTTGTTGTTGTTGTTGTTGTTGTTTGTTTGTTTGTTTGTTTGTTTGTTTGTTTTTGAGACAGAATCTCACTTTGTTGGCCTTGGTAGAGTGCCATGGCATCACAGCTCACAGCAACCTCAAACTCTTGGGCTTAATCGATCCTTTTTCCTCAGCCTCTCAAGTAGCTGGGACTACAGGTGCCCACTATAATACCCAGCTCTTCATAGAGATGAGAACTTGCTCTGGCTCAGGCTAGTCTCAAACTTGTGAGCTCAGGCAATCCACACACCTCCACCTCCCAGAGTGCTAGGATTACAGGTGTGAGCCACCGTGCCCTACCTAAAATCCAGCTCTTGAAAGTTGTTCCTTGTTAACTGAATATATCCACATCCCAAAAGCAATGTTCTGTGCTTCATAATCACCTGTGGATGTATTTCTTGGAAGATTTGTTCAATTTGGACAATTCCTATCAGAATTCACAACCTCAGATTCACTTTGTTTGTTTTTTTATTTTGTTTTGTTTTTTAGAGACAGAGTCTCATTTTGTCACCCTGGGTAGAGTGTTGTGGCGTCACAGTTCACAGCAACCTCCAGGTCTTCGGTTTAGCTGATTCTCTTTCCTCAGTCTCCCAAATAGCTGGGACTACAGACACCCGCCACAACGCCCGGCTATTTTTTTGGTGCAGTTTGACTGGGCCCATGTTCAAACCCCCCACACTTGGTATATGGGGCTGGCACCCTATTCACTGAGCAACAGGTACCGCCCCCAGATTCACTTTGAATATTAATGTTCCGGCCTCAAACAAAGAAACAATTAGGAAAGTGTCATCTGTTCTCTTATCAGGCACCATCACAAGGTTACCAATTTTTCACCACAACAGAAACTCTGCACTTGGCCATCAATATTTGTGTAGTAGAGTATAGCACTAGCTAACTCTCTTGGGGTTAAATGGGCATAGTTTGGCCAATTTTGAATTGATTTTAATCTAGGTTCTTCACTACACATGTCAGGGTTCCTTGAGTAAATGGAGTCGCATACATCTACAAACTGTCCAGTTCTAAGAAGATAGTCTACATGAGTCTCAGATGGCCTGCCTAAACCAAAATGATTTCTGTTTCCCAGTTAGTTTTCAAATTTGTACTGACCATTCTGGACACCAGGATTTGTAGGTTCCATGCACTATTTTCAAAACAAAAGCTGTTGATAAATTTGCAATTTGGGGTACTTTCCTTTGTCTTCCATCTAACTGCTGAGTCTCCCTATTGCCATCTATCTACTGCTGCATGACAACTAAAGCACCATATGGTGTATGCTTCACCAACATAAAGAAAACCTGTTCATGCCAGTGTTGATGCTGAAACAGGTCTACTAC
Organism: Perodicticus potto; assembly: GCA_963574655.1. Classification (NCBI taxonomy): domain Eukaryota; kingdom Metazoa; phylum Chordata; class Mammalia; order Primates; family Lorisidae; genus Perodicticus; species Perodicticus potto. The sequence goes on from CAUYRH010138501.1 coordinate 9,697, forward strand.
TTGGAAACTTAGCAAAAGGTTTTAATCTACTAAACTCTTCTACAAATGATTCATTCTTATTGATGTCTGTAGGTACACAAGCTTTATTTTATTTTATTTTATTTTATTGTTACTTTTTTTTTTTTTTGAGACAGAGCCTCAAGTATTTTATTTTATTTTTAGAGACAGAGTCTCACTTTGTCGCCCTCAGTAGATTGCCATGGCATCACAGCTCATAGCAACCTCCAGCTGTTGGGCTTAGGCAATTCTCTTGCCTCAGCCTCCCGAGTAGCTGGGGGTACCCAAACTTTAGATACTTCAAAACTGTTAAAAGTCGGCTCGGCACCTGTGGCTCAACGGGCTAAGGCACCAGCCATGTACACCTGAGCTGGCGGGTTCGAATCCAGCCCGGCCCGCCAAACAACAATGATGGCTGCAACCAAAAATAAAATGGCTGGGCGTTGTGGCAGGCACCTGTAGTCCCAGCTACTTGGGAGGCGGAGGCAAGAGACTTGCTTGAGCTCAGGAATTGGAGGTTGCTGTGAGCTGTGATGCCATGGTACTCTATCCAGGGTGACAGCTTGAGGCTCTGTCTCAAAAAAAAGAAAAAAAAAACTGTTAAAAGTCATGTCTTGATAATAGGAATCGTTCACCTTTTCACCTCTGGATAGCTGGCCCCAACTACCAGTGGTGATTGATTCCAAGAGGAGAGTTCCAAAAGAGGAGTGTCCCACGCCCCAATCTGGAAAGGTGAAATTTGTGGATGGGCCTCTACCAAAATGAAGGAAACTAAAGTACCTGTGTCTCTCTCACTTACCTCCACCAGCTGGCCCATACCCTGGAGAAACCCCAATTCTAGAAACCCAAAGTATGGCCATGTCAGGGACTCCACAGAAACACTGGCATGGTCCATCATTTTCTAGCCTGAGCCTAGGAATTCGAGGTTGCTATGAACTAGACTGAGGCCATGGAACTCTAGTCTGGGTGGCAGGCCAGGCACAGTGGCTCCCGCCCGTAATCCTAACACTCAGGGAAGCTGAGGCAAGTGAATTTCTTGAGCTCAGAATTTCGAGACTAGCCTCAGCAAGAGTGAGACTCTGTCTCTGCTAAAAATAGAAAAAATGATGGCCAGTCATGGTGGCACATGCCTGTGGTCCCAGCTACTCAGGAGGCTGAGGCAAGGGGATTTCTTGAGCCCAGGAGACTGTGTTTGCTGTGAGGCTGTGAGCTATGATGATGCCACAGTACTCTACTCAGGGCAACAGAGTGAGACTCTCTCTCTCTATTTTTTTTTTTTTTTTTTGAGACAGAGCCTCAAGCTGTCACCCTGGGTAGAGTGCTGTAGCATCACAGCTCACAGTATCCTCCAACTCCTGGGCTCAAGTGAGTCTTCCGCCTCCGCCTCCCAAGTAGCTGGGACTACAAGTTCCCACCACAACATCTGACCATTTTTTGGTTTCAGCCATCATTATTGTTTGGCAGGCCCAGGCTGGATTCGAACCCGCCAGCTTAGGTATACATGGCTGGCACCTTAGCCATTTGAGCCACAGGCACTGAGCCTCTTTTTTTTTTTTTTTTTCTGGGTTTTTTTTTGGCCAGGGCTGGGTTTGAAACCACCACCTCTGGCATAGGGGGCCAGTGCCTTACTCCTTTGAGCCACAGGTGCCGCCCCAGACTCTCTCTAATGGGAGAAAAAAAGTTCAGTATATAACTGAGTTCAATTCCAAATACAAGGACAAGTATAGAGTTCTTTTCTTTTTTGGGTGGGGACAGAGTGTCACTATGTCACCCTCAATAGAGTCACAGCTCATAGCAACCTCAAACTCTTGGGCTTAAGCGATTCTCTTGCCTCAGCCTCCCAAGTAGTTGGGACTACAGTATCCTGCAACAACACCTGGCTATTTGTAGTTGTCATTGTTGTTTGGCAGGCCTGGGCTGGACTCAAACCTGCCAGCTCTGGTGTATGTGGCCAGTGCCCTAGCCACTGATCCACAGGCGCTGAACCAAGTGTAGAGTTTTTTAGCTAAGGAACAGAGTGAGGAAGGTCAGTAAATAGAATAGTAATAGAAAATTACTAAGAGTAGAATCTAGGGTAGAGGAATTCTTGCTAAACTAGTTCAACAAAGACAGGCCAAGATCATCAGATATTAAGAGTAGAGAATGAGGAATGGCTTTACCAAGAATGATCAGATATCAAGCAAGGGATTCATTTAGCAAGGCCCTGTGCTACAATTGGCTTTGGCAAGCAAAGGATGGGGCCCAAGGAGGGGAGCTAGTTGAAAAGAGGGTTCAGAAGAACTTGTCTAAATTTGGTCAAGGAGAGAATTTTTGTCATACACATATACTTTCTGTTGTTGAAATATATATAAAATACATAGTTTGTAGGGGGAGCTGGTTAAAATAATTGCTTTGGCATAGTAGATGTGTGTTTTATGTACTTATTTGTCAGAATGTGTATGTGAGTGTTGCTGTGGCTGAAATACAATAATTTTGGGTATGTCTATGTTTTAGAGTTCAAATTCTATCACCCTATATACACACTCACAGGTGTAGCTTTCTCCTCATCTCAGACAAGGCCTGGGCTTCCTCTCTTGGGGCTTAGAGATGCCAAAAGTGATAGATACAGAGGAATTGCTGTATAGGTTGTATAAAAATGTATACAGAAAATTCCAGAAGCTCTGACTAGACCATCAAGCCTAGTCCCCAGCTCCCTCCCACTACCCGCTACTCCTACTGAGTCCCCATCTGAGACTTCTAGAGCTGCAAAGGGATGGTCAGAAAAGGGTTATGTCTCCATTTTGGTTTTCCTTCCTTAAAATTAAAGCTGCTAATGTTTAAAATAAAAACAATGTCTTCATTCTCTCTCTCTATATATATTTTTTACCTCTTTCCTTCTTTTTTCTCTCCTTTACCCCTTCGTTTTCCTCCCCTCTCTCCCCTCCCCTCTGCTCTCCTCCCTTTTCCTATCTCAATAAGGCCTCTCTTTGTTGCCCAGGCTGGTCTCAAGCTCCTGATCACAAGTAACTCTCCTACCTCAGTCTCCCAAAGTATTGGAATTAAAGATATGAGCCACTATGCACCAGAAAGAGAAGTTATTATTTAGAATAATTCATAAAACTATTCAGGGTTCCTGTTAGGGTAGGGAGCTCAGTAGGTGCTCCAGACCAAGATTAGGACATAAAAGTATAAAATTTATTTTATCTTAGAAGGACAGAGGGAGTGAGAGAGAGTGAGGAAACAGAGGGAGGAATGTGAACAAGGAGGCATGGTATCTCAAAGAAAGAAATGAAAAATGCCAGCAGAGATGCCAAGTAGTGGCTGGCTAAATTTAAGGGAGACAAAGAGAAAAATGTAATTGTAGCCAATTCACTAGATATTGTGAATCGGTTCCCTCCATTCCTTCTATCTTCTTAGTGGCTGCATGATAAGCAGCTGTACTGCTGCTGGGAAAACTTCAAAGGTGTTTCTGATCCTGAGGCCTGATGCTCATACCCTGTTATTGGTAAGGGGCTACTCAGGAACTCATGAGTCTATAAAACAGATTCTGAAAGACAAGGAGCAGGTGAAATAAGGAGAAAAATTTTAATTTCCTGTTTAAGTGTTGGGTTCCTTTTAGATGTTGTGAAAACAGAGCTCTCAGCAGGAAGCCTGCCTGTCAGCAAGTCAACTAGGAAGAGAAAAAAAGCTGTGAGCAAGAGATTGATTTTAGCCCTTACTGAAAACTATGAGTTAATAATTTTTCTGTAATTTCACTATTAAGATTGATCATTCTTTTATTTCTATGTGTATTAAGAGACTAAACATATGCATCATTTATGTCACCCCATGTATTTTATTCACTAACAATCTCCTTTACTTGTTCTGTTCTCTCATCAGTGTTGGATGATAATCCACCCTATAGAGACAGCCCTTCCTAAAGAACAGGCCATGCAAGACCCTAAGACCCCACACCTGTACAGCCTTTCTAGACTTTCTCCACATCCTCTCTCTGTCATACCCTTTCCAGGGTTCTGTGGACACTTCTGCCCAGACCAGTTTCCCTGAATCATCCTCTGAGCTCAAAGGAGGCTGCTGCACAGCAACAGAGGCTGGGAGCCAAATATAGGAAGAAAGAGCAGTCCCAACTAATGCTGGTGCTTTTAGAAAACTGGATAAAAACCATACCTCCAAAACATCCTGAAAAGTAGCCCACGTCCTTTCCTTGCCAAGGTCCCCTGCCCATGTATGCAACCTACATTTCTTTTATTTTAAATTTCAGATTAACCTGGAGTACATAAGATTAGGTGACATAGTTTGGTTGTGTAAGGTCAAAGTCCAGGTTGTAGTTGTGCCCTTCACCCAGGAAGTGTGCAGTATGCCCATGCAATGTACCCATTGGGTGGGAATTTACCCAATCCCTAGGCCCCCTGCCCCTATGTCAGCAGTTCTCAACCTGTGGGTCACGACCCACAGGAATTGTATTAAAGGGCCGCAGCATTAGGAAGATTGAGAACCACTGTCCTAGGTGAATCTAATTGAGTTTTTCCTCTCAAATGAGCATGTAGTTGTTACTCTACTGGTTTTAATTACGTACTGAGTATGTGTGGTGTTTGTTTTTCCATTCTTGTGGGTATTTTGCTTAAGTAAATGTTCTCCAAATCCATCCCAGTTGTTACAAAAGATAAAATCTCCATTTTTTTTTATGCAGCCTACCTTTCTAGGCCTGTTGGCAAAGCACTCTGTGCTCTGGGCAAAATGCACCACTGGTTCATCCCTTCATCTATTCACCCCAGGGTCTCATTAACATGATCAGGGTTACAGTCTCAGGTGGTTTGTTTCCTGCATACTTGGGATGGCATTTCATTTTCAGGGCCACCCTATAAAGCTATGGTTCTCAACCTTCCTAATGCCGAGACCCCTTAATATAGTTGCTCATGCTGTGGTGATGCCCGACCATAAAATTATTTCTGTTGCTACTTCATAACTATAGTTTTGCTACTGTTATGAATTGTATTGTAAATATCTGATATGCAGGAGACCCCCAAAGGGGTCCCAACCCACAGGTTGAGAACCGCTGCTATAAAGTAGTAGTATCAATACCTTGTTTCGAGATGAGGAAACTGTGTCTTGGTGAGAACCAAGCCTACCTTTCCTTTGAAAATGCAGTTTGCAATAATTTATGAGGAGAGCACAGAGCTAGGATTCAGCAGGCCTGGGCTCTAGCTCCAGCTTCTGAAGGCACGTGAAAGTCTCAGGTCAGTGTCTCACTTACCCAGAGTTGATGGTCCAGGTCCTCATGTACCAGTATGTGGTTGCTGCTCTGGAAGACACCTGTTGCTCATCTAACTGTCCCTCCCACCCTCCTCTTCTCTGGAGGAGGCTGTTCTACCCCTGTCAGCCGGGTCGTGAAAGTAGTTCTAACCACCTAGTCACTCCACAGGAGTCTCAAACCACCCCCACAACCCAATAACCATGTGAGTCTGGCCATGTGAGGGCAATGCTAATGCTGTCACTACTCACAATATCAGTAGCCAGGTTTGAAGGCACATAAACAAGGCAGCGTCCTCCCCTGACAGGAGGTTCAGATGCCTCTGAGGAGAAGTGTGTCACCCTTACTATTAGATATTACGTTCCTATATGACTAACATGACTCAGGACCACGGTTTTCACTCCTTTCTTACATCAAGGTCCCCTCCTCTCAGGGCTTCCCTAAAAGCTGACACCTCCTTAGCATTCCTCCCCCTACCTCGTTCCCAGAAAGCACACACCATCACCATCAGAGGCACAAGTGAGCACATCTTAGTCTGAAGGAAATAATTCAGGGAATGACAGAAGTAGAGTCAGCTCCAAGGGTCCACATTGGGGCTGCCATCTCCAGGTAATTTCATTTTGTTAAGAATAGAGCTTCATTATTAATTTGTCATCTCATTGCTTTATTCATGAGATTTGAGGTCAGGGATAAAAATCAATACCACATTTCCACTTATTGAACTATTTTGTGTCCTCTCATTGTACCTGAATGTTAGAGATCTTACTTTTCTGTTTCTTGTTTATCTAGTGTTTCTATACTACATAGGATGCTGAATTTTTATCTGATGTGTGTGTGTGTGTGTGTAGTCATGTTAAGAAAGTATCCACCAAGCCATGTGAGGTGGTATATAACTGTAGTCTCAGGTACTTGGGAGGCTGAGGCAGTAGGATCACTTGAGCCCAGAAGTTCAACCCCAGCCTGTGCAGTGTAGAAAAATCTCAATCTCTTAAAAAAAGTATCCACCAATCCCCATAATTTTCTTTCATTGTTGTTGTTGCTGAGACACAGTTTCACTATGTTGCCCTTGGTAAAATGCCATGGCATCACAGCTCATAGCAACTCAAATTCTTGGGCTTAAGCAATTCTTTTGCCTCAGCCTCCCAAGTAGCTAGGACTACAGGCACCCAACACAATGCCTGGATATTTTTTGTTGCAGTTGTCATTGTTGTTTAGCTGACCCAGGCCAGGTTCTAATCTACCACCCTCAGTGTATGTGGCTGGCACCATAACCACTGTGCTACAGGTGCCATGCCAATTCCCATCATTTTCTTGAATCTTTTAAACATTTATGAGGCCAGGCATGATGGCTCATGCCTGTAACCCCACCACTTTGGGATCCCAAGGTGGGGGAAGCACTTTAGGCCGGTAGTTTGAGACTAGCCTAGGCAATACAGTGATACCCCCATCTCTACGGAAAATTTAAAAATTAACTTAGCAAGGTGACACATGCTTGTGGTCCGTTTCTCAGGAAAGCTGCAGTAGGAGGATTGCTTGAGCCTAAGAGGACCCTATGATCATGCCACTGCACTGCAACCTCAGCAACAGAGCAAAAACATGTGAATTGATGTTGCTGCTGTCAAGACCTTTTCTGCATGTATGGAGGTTATCATATAATTTTTATTTTTGCTTTATTAATACAAGAGATTATATTATTGGATTTCATGATATCAAAACACCTTTGATTCCTTAGAATAAGAAAGATCAATATCATGATCTGGGTTGTGTGTGTGTGTGTGCGCGTGTGCGTGTGCGTGCTGTAGAATTGTGTTTGCTGACAAGAAACCTCTTTCATATTTTTATATGAGATTGGTTCGTAATTTTAATTTTTGGTGAAATATTTGTTAGCTTTTGTGACAAGTTCTGTACTTGCTTTATCATACATGTATTACCCATTAAAGATTTGGTAGAATTCTCCCATGAAAAGATCTAGTCTTGCGATTCTCTATGGGAGAGGTCTTCAACCAGTTTCTCTATTTCTTCTACATAATTGGTTTATTTAGACTTTCTGTCGCTACTGGGGCCAATTTGAGTAAGTTGAAATTTTGAAGAAATGTATCCATTTCATTTATGTTTTGAATTGTAGTTAGATAGACTTGTGCAAATTACTCACTGAAGAGTCTGAAAACTTCCCTTTGTTTTGATGAATATTTCCCAATTATCATTTTATTTTATTTTATTTTATTATTTCTGTTCATTTTAAGTGAAGGCAAAACTTTATAGAATATAAGAAAGCTTCCAATAAAATGAAAGGGGTTCCAAATGGATTGCCAAAGCTGGGCCGTGTAGGGGCTTTTAAGCCTTATGTACCTGCCTAAACCTTGTTCATAAACAGTGATTAAGGCCTTTAAACCTAATTTTCTTATATTGATTGGTTCCATTAAATCTAGCTGTCTGCCCTCTGCCAATTGGCCCTTGTTTTGTGCTGGTGCACTTTCTCCCTTTGTGGAGTCCCTCCCCCTGGCATGCCCTGCCCAGCAACAGGCAGTGTCAGTGGCCAATGGCTGCACAGGTCATATAGGCACTCTATGTTGTCCACCAAACCTGCCACTGGGGACCCTCCAGACTTGCCAACTGATCTCCCTCTTCTCCAGACCCTGTTTTGCTATCTCTGCTTAAAGCCTTCTGACTCCTATCACTCCTTCCCTACTGATAGGAAACCCTAACTGCTGTTAAGGACAGGGGGCATCAACTACTCTGGCTGCTTCCTGCTAAAAGGAGGCATTGACTGTGGCAGCAGCCAGTGTTCCTCTGGCAAGGTCGATATAAGGGGCTATGCTAGATGGAGATTCTCATATGAGGTTCCATTTCCAACACCATCTGCTGTTTCATGGATTCTAAGGGAGATTGGACAAATTTCATCAATATATTTAGCAAGCAAGGTCCAAACATGCGTAATTCTAAACAGATTAGGGGCCCTCCAAAAGGCAAAAACCATAAAGCCCATCTCCAAATGTTTGACGAAAAGCCCAGGGCTGTGATAATTTCTAATATCTGAGGCCCTATCATTTAGCCTCTGGGCTGTGTCTCTTACTGTGCCTGATTGATCTTCATAAAAACAACACTCTTCTGAAAAAAAGGCATAATACACCTTGCAGAAAAATTACGAGGATTTCGATCTAAAAGATTAATAGTTATAAGGGCTTTGTTGATAATATCTCTGGGGTGAGCAATACTGGAGTCATATCTTCCTTTCTGTTTTTGAATATAATTTTTTAGTATGTGGTTAGCATGTTCAACAATGGTTTGTCCTGTGGGATTGTAAGGTATTCCTGTAATATGTTGAAGAAGGAAGTTTTAAAAAATATTACTTGTATAATATGGGCCATTATCTGTTTTTAGTTTCTTGGGAATTCCCATATAGACAAAGCATTCCAACAAATGGGATGGCATGGAGAGGTTTTTCTCCATTTAATGGTGTAGTGTGGATTTACCTGCTGTGAGTATCAACAGTGACATGGATAAACTTAAGTGTTTTAAATGATGAATAATGTGTAATATCTGTTTGTTATAGTTCATTACTGTGTAAACCTCGAGGGTTATAGTTTTCTTTTTTTTTTTTTTTTCAAGGGAAGGTCCTTGGACAGGTTGACAATTGGAGCATACCCTTACTATTTGTTTAGCAAGTTCAATAGGTCTTTTGAATTTATATGCTAATGCTTTGGCATTTTGACAATGAGAAGCATGGCAGGCTGAAGCCTGCTGTATTGACATAATAAATATTTTTTTTCTGAGAAGCTAGAATATCTACTTGGTTATTACTTAGGTCCAAAGGTGTTGGTAGTTTGGTATTCAACAGAATTTTTTCATTTTTCTATTACTTTTCTTTTATTTTTTTTTAATTTTTTTTTTGAGACAGAGCCTCAAGCTGTCACCCTGGGTAGAGTGCCATGGCATCACAGCTCACAGCAAGCTCCAACTCCTGGGCTCAAGAGATTCTCCTGCCTCCGCCTCCCAAGTAGCTAGGACTACAGGTGCCCGCCACAACGCCCAGCTATTTTTTGTTGCAGCTGTCATTGTTGTTTGATGGGCCCGGGCTGGATTTGAACCCACCAGCTCAGGTGTATGTGGCTGGCGCCTTACCCGCTTAAGCCACAGGCACCAAGCTTTGAGGGATAAACTTTGGATTTGGTCAGTTATAAAAAATACTTTCTGAGATGAATAAAAAAATTATTACTGATCACATACACTAAGGCAGACTAATATTTTATATTAGAACATATTTACATATGTGCAAATATAATCCATAGAAAATTAACTACTATTTTATATTTGGCAATATTTTTATATAATTTTAACACGTTGAATAAACCTAGTGTGTTTTTTTGTTTGTTTTTAGAATTTCAGTGCTCTTAATATTTTAAAAGGACTGAATTTAGAGTTTTGATTTTGGAAGGTTTGTTAAATATTAAAGGCTTAAAACATTTGTTCAAATGGGATTATAAGTCAAAAAGTTTTATTTCTTTGTTTTTATTTTTATTATTATTAATTTTTTTGGAGACAGTCTCAGTATATACCCTTTGGTAGAGTGCGGTGGCATCACAGCTCACAGCAACCTCAAACTCTTGGGCTTAAGTGATTCTGTTGCCTCAGCCTCCCAAGTAGCTGGGACTACAGGCACACACCACAATGCCTGGCTATTTTTTGTTGCAGTTGTTATTGTTTGCTGGCCCAGGCCAGGTTCGAACCCTTCTGCCTGGGTGTATGTGGCTGTCGCCATAACCACCATGCTACGGGCACCAAGGCAGTCAAAAGATTTAAAAGGCAATATAGGACATTATATGTGATTGTAAACTTAGACTTTTTCAAAGTTCAGTTTTTTCTTGTTAGTTAAAATTTTAATATAGACAATTCAGAGATTGTTTCTTTCAGGCCACTTACTGAAAAGGTTAAAAAATACTTTTTGTAGTGTGATTTTCAAATTAAAGGGAAACAGGTAACTAAATTTGATAAATCATAACCAACTGTATTACATGCAAATTCCTTCACAAATTTGCTTTTATTATGAGTTTTATTAAACCTGTAAAAATAATCTACACATACATTGAACGTTTTGTTCTTTCCTGCCTTTCACCTTTTTAAAATAACAAGTCATTCTGTTTCAGGACAAAATTTATTACACAAGATCGTTTTTCTATTTTCCTTTTCTTTTTTTTTAGAGACAGAGTCTGACTTTGTCGCTCTCGGTAGAGGGCGGTGGCATCACTGCTCACAGCAATCTCCAGCTCTTGGTCTTAGGCAATTCTCTTGCCTCAGCCTCCTGAGTAGCTGGGACTATAGGCACCCACCACAATGCCCAGCTATTTTTTTGTTACAGTTTGGCTGGGGCTGGATTCGAACCCGCCACCCTCGGTATATGGAGCCAATGCCCTACTCACTGAGCCACAGGCGCCGCCCCCTACACAAGATCTTTTTTCATATAGTGTTATTTTCCTTTCTCTTTCTTTTCTTTTATTTTTTTTTACTTTCTAAAAACTACTTTTAACAAAACAGGATCACAGGGCAGTGCCCATAGCTCAGTGGGCAGAGCACCGGCCACATACACTGAGGCTGGCAGGTTCAAACCTTGCCCGGGGCCACCTGAAACAACAATGACAACTGCAACTAAAAAATAGCTGGGCATTGTGGTGGGTGCCTGTAGTCCCAGCTAATTTTACTTCTGATTTTGTTCTTTTTTTTTTTTTTTTTTTTTTTTTGTAGAGACAGAGTCTCATTTTATCACCCTCGGTAGAGTGCCAAGGCATCACACAGCTCACAGCAACCTCCAACTCCTGGGCTTAGGCAATTCTCTTGCCTCAGCCTCCCAAGTAGCTAGGACTACAGGCGCCCACCACAATGCCCAGCTATTTTTCTGTTTTGCAGTTCTGCTGAGGCTAAGTTTGAATCCACCACCTTTAGTATATGTGGCCCGGCACCCTACTCCATGAGCCATAGGCGCCGCCCCTGATTTTGTTCTTGAGAAATTCAGTGTTTCTATATCTGGTATGTATTATGAGATCTCAGGCCTCAATCCCAGATGACAGCCCATTGGGGCATATTCTGTCTGATTAGTCTCAGTATGGGTACTCAACCATAAATAAAAGGCAATGATGATGTTATTTTCTTCTTACTGTTTGTGGGTTGGCTGTCTTTTTCTGTTCATCATGCCTGAGCCGGCAAAGTCTGCTCCTGCTCCGAAGAAGGGCTCTAAGAAAACTGTGACCAAGGCCCAGAAAAAGGATAGCAAGAAGCGCAAGCCCAGCCATAAGGAGAGTTACTCAGTGTATGTGTACAAGGTGCTGAAGCAGCTCGACCCAGATACCAGTATCTCCTCTAAAGCCATGGGCATCATGAATTCCTTCGTCAACAACATCTTTGAGCGCATCGCAAGTGAGGCTTTTCGCCTAGCCCATTACAACAAACGCTCGACTATTACCTCCAGAGAGATTCAGACGGCCGTGCGCCTGCTGCTTCCCTGAAGAGCTGGCCAAGCATGCCATGTCCGAGGGCACCAAGGCCGTCACCAAGTACACCAGTGCCAAGTAAACTTACCAAGGAGGGAATTTCTCTGGAATTTCCTGGTCTGAACAAGAATGTTTCCTACCAAAAAACTCATAGTTACCTTCAGTCCATTCCCTGTTACATCAAGGTCTATGGCAGAGAAGAAGCCTGAAGAATGCAGCCACACCTGGATGGATTTTTCTGCTAGATATGCCTGCCTGCCTGCCTCTTTGCAAGTTAATTTCTATCTCTTGGATCTATTGGTTGCCCCTAATAATCATGAACTGCCCCTCAAATAATTGTCTATGTTACCCATCTCCTCCTTTCCCTGTGGAAAAGGTTATATGAGCTTTTATACCCCACTGGGGGAATTGGGGTAATCAGTGATTTCTGCTTCCATACTTTAATAAATTTGTATGCCTTTTATGAAAAAAATAAAATAAAAAGAATAAAAGGCAATGAAAATTCACTGTAACATGGCCAGGTCAATATATCTATCATCTTGACTCTAGAGAAAAATGGCCTTTGAATGGATCCTTGAATTATTATAAAGATGTTACATTGTTTAAAATAACAAGTTTGGTTAAAATACCTGGGTTTGTTTTTTCTTAGTAGAATTCATGAGTCTAAAAGCAATAATTAAAACCATATCTAAATGTCTAATTTACAGAGAATAAAAATAGTTAATAAAAAATAAAATGGGGGGGCGGAGCCTGTGACTGAGTGAGTAGGGCGCAGGCCCCATATACTGAGGGTGGCAGGTTCAAACCTGGCCCCCGGCCAAACTGCAACAAAAAATAGCCAGGCATTGTGGTGGGTGCCAGTAGTCCCAGCTACTCGGGAGGCTGAGGTAAGAGAATTGCTTAAGCCCAAGAGCTGGAGGTTGCTGTGAGCTGTGACACCACAGCACTCTACTGAGGGTGACAAAATGAGACTCTGTCTCTAAAAAAATAAATAAATAAATAAAATAAAATAGGCTCAGCGCCTGTAGCTCAGCAGTTAGGGTGCCAGCCACATACACCAGGGCTGGAGGGTTTGAACCCAGCCCAGGCCTGCCAAACAACAAAGGCAACTACAAAAAAAAAAAAAAAAAAAAAAAAAAAACAGGCATTGTGGTGGACACCTGTAGTCCAAGCTACTTGGGAGACTGAGGCAAGAGAATTGCTTAAACCCAAGAGTTTGAGGTTGCTGTGAGCTGTGACACCACAGCACTCTACCGAGGACAACATTGTGAGACTCTTTCTCAAACAAATGAACAAACAAACAAAAAACCCGGATCACAGTCTACTATCAAGTTAATTATTTACTTGGCTAAGTTGATAATTAGAAGACTTAAGAGGCAAAAATCTTATTTTTGATAAAAGCTCAGTGTTCTAAATAATTTAAATAGCTGAAGCATTACATTTTATAAATGACTCAAACATTTTATGAAACATAACATGACTTTAAGGTTTTAAGTCCTTGAAAAGTGATTTGAAACTGTAACATAGGCACCATTTCTGACATCTTCTCTTTGTCTTTCTATGTCTCACATGGACACGTGGCATTAAGGATGGCTACAAAGGACAGGACCTACTTATGTTCTTAATTCATTTACCAGGTGCAGAGTTCAAGACAGAAAGCAGGAATACTGGAATGTTCAGTTTTTCTCAGAATAGCCAAAGGGTAGAGGTGGAGCAGGGAAGGGGCTATGTGACCTAGACTGGGCCGTGTAGCTGTTGTCCTGCGCAAGGAGAATATGTCTCTAGGCCTTACCTCAGTCACCTACCTATCTGACCTCAGAATTCAGAGGCTTTAAATCAAGAACATAAGTTCACAGTCAAATGCAGCGATATTTAGAAATGTTATAGAAGTGGCAATTCTATAATCTTTAAACATTTGAACTTTAATAACAGGTTTGAGATTAATTTTATTTATTAAAGATTTCAAAGACACTTGAACAAAAAGGGATTTGAGTTCTTTTTGTTTTTCTGATAAAATATTTAATGTAAGGACTTACTTTTTCTTTTTTTCCTTTTTTAAAGCCAATTAATTGGAGCTGTTTCGTAGATTTTGATAGTGAAATATCACAGGCACATGATATATACAGATGCACAAACAAACATACATACAGACAGACATACTTTATATTTGCCAGCTTTCAAACATATATTTTTATTGAGACTATTAATTTTTAATTACCTAATTTATTAATTTTACCAATTTATCTAGGTTCCAGTTATTTTAAGTTTTTTTTGTTTGTTTGTTTTTGAGACGGAGTCTCACTATGTTGCCCTTGGTAGAGTGCTGTAGCATCACAGCTCACAGCAACCTCAAACTCTTGGGTTTAAGTGATTCTCTTGCCTCAGCCACCCAAGTAGCTGGGACTACAGGTGCTCACCACAATGCCTGGCTATTTTTTTGTTGTAGTTGCCATTGTTGTTTGGGGGGTCCGGGCTGGGTTCAAACCCTCCAGCCCTGGTGTATGTGGCTGGCACCCTAGTTGCTGAGCTACAGGCACTGAGCCTATTTTATTTTATTTTATTTTATTTTATTTTATTTTTATATTTATTTATTTATTTATTTATTTATTTATTTATTTATTTATTTTGAGACAGTCTCAAGCTCTCACCCTGGATAGAGTACCGTGGCATCACAGATCACAGCTCACAGCAACCTCCAACTTCTGGGCTCAAGCAAGTCTCCTGCCTCTACCTCCCAAATAGCTGGGACTACAGACACCCACCACAACGTCCGGCCATTTTTTGGTTGTAGCCGTCATTGTTGTTTGGCGGAACCGGGCTGGTTTCAAACCCGCCAGCTCAGGTGTATGTGGCTGGCGCCTTAGCCCATTGAGCCACAGGCGGCGAGCCTTATTTTATTTTTCTTTAGAGACAGAGTCTCACTTTGTCACTCTCGGTAGAGTGCCATGGTGTCACAGCTCATAGCAACTTCCAGCTCTTGGGCTTTAGCGATTCTTTTACCCCAGCCTCCCGAGTAGCTGGGACTACAGGCACCCACCAAAAGGCCTGGCTATTTTTTGTTGCAGTTTGGCCGGGGGCCAGGTTTGAACCCACCACCCTCAGTATATGGGGCCGGTGCCCTACTCACTGAGCCACAGGCACCCCCACCAATGTATTTTTTATTAGCCATTTTTATACTCTGTAAATTAGACATTTAGATACGTTTTAAATTATTGCTTTTAGACTCATGAATTCTACTAAGAAAAGACAAACACAGGCATTTTAACCAGACTTGTTATTTTAAACAATGTAACATCATTATAATAATTCAAGGATCCATAAAAAAGGCTATTTTTCTCTAGAGTCAAGATGATAGATATATTGACCTGGCCATGTTACAGTGAAATTTCATTGCCTTTTATTTATCGTTGAGTACCCATACTGAGACCCAGACAGAATATGCCCCAATGGGCTGTCAACTGGGATTGACGTCTGAGATCTCATAATACATACCAGATATAGAAACACTGAATTTCTCAAGAACAAAATCAGAACTGATAAGAATTAAGTTTTCATTGCACAACCAAAATAAAGCAGATGGACCACAGTGATTAGGGACAATGGAGTGTGTGTGTGAGAGCAGAGTCCCAAGACTCCCAGCAGAAATCTCCCAGTAGTGCTGCTGGGAGCATTGGAGCACTGCACTCCAGGGCCAGTCTGTCCAGGTGACCGCGAGGCTTCCCCACTAGCACTTATACAGCACTTACTGCAGCAGTCCAGGGGTCTCCTCATGGTCACCTTTTAAACTATTTAATGTTAATTGAGTTGGAGAATTGAAAATTTTGAGGGTGAACATTGGAATAAGTTAATTTGTATCTTAAATAGAAAATGGGGGTTTTAGTTTGTATTTTTTCAGGAGCTCTTATTAATCCATGTGGAGAAATTTGTTTTTGAAAGTGTTTATAGGCATCATGAAAAATGGTATTTTGATTTGCTGCTAGAACAATAGGGCTCCCAGTCAAGAGCTGAAGCTGCCAAGGAGGCCAATTCATTTTTTTTTTTTTTTTCAGTTTTTAGCTGGGGCCGGGTTTGGATCCGCCACCTCGGGTATATGGGGCCAGCGCCCTACTCCTTTGAGCACAGGCGCCGCCCCAGGAGGCTAATTCTTTGGACATTGATGGAGGAGGGAATTCTTTGTCCCTTCAACTTGGAGGAATGGGTTTTGGCTCCACCAGAGGCAGTGAAGGGGCAGGGGTGATTTCGACCTGCCAAGGTTGGGGGTACTCTTAACATTTCCTGCATGGTATTTTCTACTCTTGAACTTTCTTCCTTTGTGTCAGAAATATGCAAAGGCATGAGAGCAGCCCTAATTATAAGGTTCCATACCATGAGGGTAGAAATAGGAATTTTTTGACCTTCAGTGGCCTATAGTTTAAGTACATGGCCAACCTGTTCCTGCAGAGATAAGTTAAAGGTTCCTTTGTCTGGGAACCGAGGGCAAGGTAGATGTACAGTTTGCAGAAGTGGGACTAAGGCTTTTTTGTCTAGCCTGCAATCAGCAGCTTTTAACAGCTGTTTAAGAGTAGCAATGTACAAACATTGCTTTGTTAAAAGGTCTTGTCCCATACTTACCAAGTCCCCTGAAGTTAATACAGGGAAGGGGAGATTCCCCGTCTCATGTATATTTCTGGGCTTCTTGCCTTAGCTGATGGATGCATCCTAGTTTCCCTGCAATCGCTGTTTTCCTATGCTGGACCCTGTGATCATGAGGTCCCATCAGTCGGTTTGATCCTGTCAGCGTCACCAGATAAACGGGTTTGAGGTCACTAGAGGAGGCGATCTTGATGTGAGGAATGAAGAGGCTTGACACAGAGTCTGTGTCAGGGAACCTAGGAACTTTGGGAGGAGCCCGCCCGAGTAAACCTTGGGTCCCTATTTATTATCATAAAATGGGAAGAAGTTGACAAAACCTGCTTGTCCAGCATTAGCACTGATTAGGGAGGACATAAATAAGGTCAGATAGAATGTCTCCACCTTTGATTTTGCAATACCACAGACCTTGAGCACAAACTCTGCTTCCAGCATCAAGAGACCTTTGGAATCTAGAGAATCTTTACCATAATTATTATTGCCACAGCTCACATATACATTTTCTCTTGGAAGCCAGTATTTTTCCCTACACAAATACAACTCACATGTCATTCTCCTGATTCTCTATGTCTCTCAAGCAGGAAGCAAGTCTTACACTAAAGATCAGGGCTGAATTTCCCCTACAACAACCTTCTCAGCAGTTTGGAGGTCTAAACTTCCCCTGTTTTGGAGGGTGACTGCAGCCAGAGAGTTGATCTTGGTTTGTAGTGTTAAGATGGATTTGGCAAAGTCTTTGAGACTATCAGATAGTTCTTTGGACAGGCTATGATAATAAGAAGGGGTGGTGGTAACACCTGCCACTCCAGTTCCTGTTGCAGCTGTTATGCCTAATCCTACCAATAAAGGTGTTAATTGCAATGCCCATTTTTTTCTCATATGGGCATCACGGGGGAAAGGAATGCTTTGATTGCCATGGGCAATGTAAATCTTAGGACTTACATACACTAAAATATATTTTCCAGTCCAGTTGGTGGGGAGGCATAAATAGGTGGTGATTCTAGAAAGGAAAAAGACACCTTGGTTTGGAAGGCAATATGGATTATGAATATTAAAAAAATGTGCTAATTTGCCATTTTTACTTTCCCAGACACCCAGTGTTCAGGCCAATGTTTCCCTGGTGAGGGGATGGAAGGGGCCCTGAGGTATTTCCTGGGTGGCTCCACATGTTTAGTTTTCCCATTGAATACAAAATCTCTCTCTCTCTCTTTTTTTTTTTTTTTTTGAAACAGAGCCTCAAGCTGTCACCCCGGGTAGAATGCTGTGGCATCACAGTTCACAGCAACCTCCAACTCCTGGGCTCAAGTGATTCTCCTGCCTCCGTCTCCCAGGTAGCTAGGACTACAGGTGCCTACCACAACACTCGACTATTTTTTGGTTGCAGCCGTCATTGTTGTTTGGTAGGCCCGAGTTGGATTCAAACCCGCCAGCTCAGGTGTATGTGGCTGGTGCCTTAGCCGCTTGAGCCTGAATACAAAATCTCTTTAAATGAAGATCCAGCCATTCATTTGAATGTTTAAATGTAGGTATGAGGAGACAATTTCTCTGGTCTGAGTAGGTGCATTGGACCCAAGGGTTGAAGGTCATGCATTGGTGGGATTTTCCCAGACAAAACCCTGAATTTTTATCTAATATGCACTTTTTTAATACCCCAGGACTTCCTGAAAATCTAACTTGGAAGAAAGGTGACACCTTGGTAACCCAACAGTTAGCATGATCTTGAGATGGCAACAGTGTGATTCTATAATTGCAGTCTTTTGTTTGTAAGTGCCCCAGAGGTCACCTGTGTGTTAGATTTATTTGAAAGCAGACAGGCACCTGGAAAAATAAGATGATTTTGGTGGTTACAGGACCCCCAGAGAGGTTTATCTTGGTTAACAAAGTGAGAAGGATTTGTGAGATAGAAGCCAAAGAGCTGTACTGCCTACCCTATCTGAGTGTTCTTTGTCATAACCATGATCTTGAAATCTGTCAATCATCCCAGATTTTTTTTTTTTTTAAAGCAGTGTTACTTCATTTATTTATATATTTTTTGCCAGAGCTGGGCCTAAACCTGCCACCTCCGGTATATGGGGCTGGTGCCCTACTCCTTGAGCCACAGGTTCTGCCCTCAATCATCCCAGATTTAAAAATTCAAATCAGTTTGGCAGTAACCCACATTTTGTTGGCATTGTAGATGGCCATATACCTGGCCACAGACGTAGAGGAGCACAGCCAGCAATCTTTAGCGGGGGTGAGGATTTGACTGATGGTACAAAAGGTGGATGTATGGGTGGTGCCTGTGGCTCAGTGAGTAAGGCGTCGGCCCCATATACTGAGGGTGGCAGGTTAGAACCTGGTCCCGGCCAAACTGCAACAAAAAATAGCAGGGTGTTGTGGCGGGCACCTGTAGTCGCAGCTACTTGGGAGACTAAGACAAGAGAATTGCCTAAGCCCAAGAGCTACAGGTTGCTGTGAGCTATGATGCCACATCACTCTACTGGGGGCAACAAAGTGAAACTCTGTCTCAAAGAAAAAAAAAGTGGGTGTAATTTAAAGTTCTATGCAGGTACTCAGATAACATCTCATGATCTAAGATTGGGCTCTCTGTCACCCACCAGTCTCTGGACAATACAGGGAGTAAGATTAAGATTATCTGTAAAATTAATATGTTGCTGCAGACTGGCCCCATCACTAAGTAGATGTCCCTCCTGAAGTGTAGTTATCTGTGTGTTGTCTAAACAGGTATTTGAGATCTTTTAAAGGTTCATAGGAATAGGAGGGATCCTGTCCCTCAGATGGTTAGTACTGAGAGGTGGCCCATGGCTTCAGGTGAGAATGATGGATTCAGAAATCAATGCCCGCAGCCTTGACTGCATGATGAAGAATGCTCAACAAGCACCTAAAGATAATAACAAATTTCTCTTCTTCTTGCTGGATTCTTGGTCTTGAGAACCCAAGAAAGAATTCAGGGATCACAGGTAGGCAAAAGCAATAGTTTATAGAAGATAGGAAAGTTTCCAATACAACAGAAGATGTCCTGAATAGGTTGCCCACACTTGTCATTTTAAATGTTCTATATTTATCCTTTGCCTACTGTTTTATTCATTAACATACCCAGTGAATTTTGCATTTTGTTGATCCCTCCTGAAATAAATCTGCCTTTACCTTTATTTGTAATTTCTACTTTAGTTTTGTTTCTTTTCTTTCTTTCTTTTTTTTTTATTTTTGTAGAGACAGAGTCTCACATTATCGACCTCTGTAGGGTGCTGTCACATCACACAGCTCACAACAACCTCTAACTCCTGGGCTTAGGCGATTCTCTTGCCTCAGCCTCCTGAATAGCTGGGACCACAGGCGCCTGCCACAACGTCCAGCTATTTTTGTTGTTGTTGCAGTTTGACTGGGGCTGGAGTTTGAACCCGCCACCCTCGGTATATGGGGCTGGAGCCTTACTGACTGAGCCACAGGCATCACCCTTTAGTTTTGTTTCTAACTCCTTCATTTCTACATTTTCTTTTAATGATTCTTTCTGTCTACATTTCTTTGATTTCCAATATGGTTCTTTATCTTGCTTTTTAATTTAATATTTAATTCATTTACCTTGCTTTTATTAATATAGGTAATTTTCCTAAAATAATTACTACGCCAACTATTCTAGCTATAAATTATTATATATTTTCATTATTTTTATCAAATCCTGCTATTTTAATATATATTTTCCATTTTTTCTAAGATTTATACAGCTTACAAAAGAGCCAATTTTCAAGAATGTTCATGTTTATCAGTAAAGTATATGTATTGTCTATTATTAGGCCTCAGAATTCAGCATATTTATTTACTCATTGCATCATATTATTTAGGTCTTCTGCACACTTAGTAATTTTTTTTTTGCAGTTTTTGGCCGGGGCTGGGTTTGAACCTGCCACCTCCGGTACATGGGCAGGCACCCTAATCCTTTGAGCCACAGGCGCCACCCCTTAGTAGATCTTTTGACAACTTTGTCATACTTGGATTGAGGAAATTATGTTAAATCATTGAATTTTTTTTTTAATTTCAGGTTAATGTGAGTGTATAAATAACCAAATCACAATATTTGAAATTGTTAGATGGAGTCCCTCTTGTAGCTATGTCCTGCACCCAAAAGATGTGTCATACACTCCTACATTGTTCTCATTTGGTGGGATCACCCCAAACTAAATCATTGATTATTAATGTAGTTATGCCTATTTCTCCTTGAAGCTCATATAGTTTGGGTTCTACGAATATTTTGTGTAATTGGTTATATAAATATGAATAACTCATATCTTCCTTGTAAATTTTATCCTTTAGCATTACCAACTGTACTCTTTTATACCTTTTTGCTGTCAAGTTTTTCCTCTTAAATATCAAGATTATAAATCCTGCTTTCTTTTTATTTGTAATTGCCTAGTATATATTTATTCAATTTAAATTTTAACCTATACGAGTGGCTTTGCTTAGGTATATCTCTTGAAAAAATTGGTTTTGGTTTTGGTTTTGCTTCAATTGGAAATCTGAAAATGAAAATTGTTCTCCTTTAATAGTTTAGTTATACTCATATATAGCTTTTTATATGCACAGTATATTTGGATGTTTGAGCTTACAATGAATGACTTTGGTGCCCTTTTTATTTATTTATTTTGAGACAGAGTTTTGACACTTGGTAGAGTGCCATGGTGTCATAGCTTACAGCAACCTCAAACTATTGGGCTCTTAGGCTCAAGTGATACTCTTACCTCACCCTCCCTAGTAGCTCAGACTACAGGTGACCAACACAACACCTGGTTATTTTTAGAGACTGGGTCTTGCCTTTGCTTAGGCTGATCTCCAACTTCTGCACCTGTCTGCCTCCCAGAGTGCTAGGATAATAGGCAGGAGCCACTGAGCTCGGTCTTCTGGGTGTTACTTGAAATTTTTTGTTGTTTTATTAATCAGGCCAAGGCGAGGTGAGAACCTGCCACCCCTAGTGTGCAGGGCCAGTGCACTAGCTATTGACCTATTGTGGCCAGCTTGGTGCCCTTTTTATGTAGGAGGAGCTACCTTAGGATGGTGGAAGTGAAGAAGCAAATAATCCTCTAATTACTTTTTATTTTATATATAATATACCACAAAACACAAACATTACACTCAAAGATCAAGCTTGCTAAAGTTTTCATCAGCATTATATTCTTCCAGAAATTTTCTTATGCAATTATTTGTATACTCATGGATGCATGTATCTATGTATACACAAAAGATAAGATTTCATATTACATGTAATTTTGCAATTTCCTATATCATCATAATGGTTTGAATATGTCACTCAAAAGGTTTTCTTCAAATCCTAACCCCCCCCAAACCTGTGATTGTGACTTTATTTGAAAATAAGGTCTTCTAAGATCCAATTAAGTTAAAGATCTTTAAATGAAACCATCCTTTATTTAGGATGATACCTAAATCCAATGACTATAGCTCTTACAAAAGAAAGGAGAGGGAGATTTGACACACAAAGTGAAAACCAACGAACTGGAATTATGCTGCCACAAACCACATATAGCAGGAGACACCAGGTGCTAGAAGAAGAATGAAAGGATTCTCCCCTATATCCTTCAGAAGGAGAATTGCCCTGCTGACAAAATTAGTTTCAGACTTCTAATCACTAGAACTGTAACAGAAGAAATTACTGATTTTTTTAAATTAGATATTAATATGAGGGATACAAATGTTTACAATACATTGTTTTCATTTCCAAGGTAAAGTTCAAGTTTTAGTTGAGCCCTTCACCTAGGGAAAGAAATTACTGATATTTTAGATGTCAACTTTGTAGTTATTTTGGTGGCCCTAGGAAACTAACACAGTCTAACAATGTACCCAAAATGTCACTGATTGTGAGTTAACATAAGTCTATATTTAATTTTTTATGTCATTGGGGATAGCAATGCCAATAAAAAATAAGTAAATGGAAATAAATATGTCTAAAATGACTTATATATAGATGACTTTTATGGTTTGATTTATTTAATGTTCACAGTGCCCTTCTGAGGTAGATATGATATTATTCTCATTTTATAGACAAAAACACCAACAAGAGACAGAGAAAATAATGATTTTTCAAGATTGCACAAGTAGGGAGGGAAACAGCTTATATTTGTGCCCGGTACATCCTGCTCCATACCTGGGAAACTATCACAGATTTTTTGTTAAGTAAATGAAGCTGCTTGGAAATAGATACTTAAGGAGTTTACTAGGGGGCAGAGCAAGATGGCCGACTGGAAGCAGCTTCTGAAAGAGGCTCCTGTCCAAAAGGAAAGATAACCTCCAGAAACTGCCCAATTAAGCTGAAGACTGGGAGCCCAGCCAAGAGAGATAAGTGATAATTGCAAGTCACCTCTGCTGAGGCAAGCTGCGACTCCAAGAAAGCAAGCTTCAGGTACAAAATTCATCCCTTCCCAAAGAAAGCTGTGGTTTTTTTGTTTTTCTGTTTCCTTTCCTTTTTCTCTTCGTTTGCTCCTGCAGGTTTTCTACAGACAAGCAGTGAACTGTAGACCTCTTGTCTCACCCCATGGAAGAGTGCTGTGGGAAGTGGGGTCTGCTTCCTCAGAGTAACCCTGCTGTGACTCTGAAGACTCTCTTGCTAGACAGAAAAACTGAACTAAAGTTTTTCCCAACATTCTGAACTTACAGTACACACTTCCCCCCGTACCTGACGACCCCGAAGCCTAATGCCTGCGGAGACTGAGGAAAGAAGTTTTTGAGCAGCACCCCCCTCCCTGCCTGCTGGACCAAGAGCCCCACCAGCAAAAGACACCGGGGTGCCATGACAAGCCACCCCACCCCCCGGCCAGGGACTCCCCCAGTGACAGTGTGGCCCTATGCCCCACACCTACCAGGCCTCTGCAGGCCCACCCCTGGCCAGGAACTCCCCTGACAATAGAGCGGCCCCATGCCACACACCCGCTGGGCCTCCACAGGTCCGCCTTTAGCCAGGAACTCCACAGGCAACCACGCAACCCTATACCCTGCACCTGCAGGGCCTCCACAGGCCCACCTTTGGCCAGGGACTCCACTTGTGGCCCCGCACCCTGCGTCCACCCAGCCTCTGCATGATTGCCTCCATACAGGGACTCCAGGAGCTACTCAACCTGCATCCTCCCTCCAGTACCCTCCCTGCCTCTGCACCAGACCAGCCCTGCCCATCTGACTGGGGACTCTGAAAGCCATGGGACTGGGGCCCTCCCTCTGGAGCCCTCCCTGCCTCTGCATGGAGTCCTCCTCCTGGCCAGAGACTGCTGGAGCCATGGGCTCTCTTTGCCAAAGTCACCAGGTGCCTAGCACTCCCAGAACCATGTGCACCATCCCCCACCCTGCTCCTGGATTCAGGGGCACCACACTCTGGAGCTGGTCCTGCAGCCAGAACTCCCTGGTGGGGGCAGTCCCACAGGAACTGCACAGGGTCACTCCCTACAAAGTTCTAGCAAAATAAAGTGATCCTGCCAGGGTATAATCTTGGAGAGACATGTCCCCAACTCTGAGGATGGCCAGAGGCAACAGTAAAAAACAATCATGGGGCAGAATCAATGGAAAAACTCTGGCAATATGAAAAATCAGAGTAGATCAACTCCTCCAAAGAATGACAAGTCAGACACAGCACAAGATCCCATGCATAAACAAATAGCTGATATGTCAAAATCGAATCCAGAATCTGGATAGCAAACAAGATCAACAGAATGGAGGAAAAGATGTAATAAGAATTTCAAACAGTAATCCAACAGATGTCTCAAGAATTCAATGAATTCAGAGACAAAATGACCAAAGATTTTGACACATTGAGACAAGAAGTTGCAGCCCTCAAAGATCTGAGAAATACAGTAGAATCCCTCAGTAACAGAATGGAGCAAGGAGAAGGAAGGATTTCTGACATTGAAAACAAAGCTTAAGAACACTCCCAAACTTTCACAAGGGAAGAGAAATGGAAGGCAAAAACAGATCACTCTCTAAGAGAGCACTGGGATAATTTGAAGAAAACCAATATTCGCCTCATAGAGATCCCCGAAAGCGATGAAGTGGCTTCACTAGGTACAGAGTCTCTTCTTCATGAGATTATGAAAGAGAACTTTCCAGACATGCCAAGAGATTCTGAAATTCAGATAGCAGACAGTTTCAGAACTCCAGCATGACTCAACTCAAATAAGACATCCCCCAGACACATAATAATCAATTTCACTAAAGTTAATATGAAGGAGAAAATTCTGAAAGCAGCCAGAAGGAAGAAAACCATAACCTACAAAGGGAAGAATATTAGAATAACTGCAGATCTCTCTGATCAAACCTTTCAAGCTAGAAGAGGATGGTCATTGACTTTTAATCTCCTAAAACAAAATAACTTTCAACCCAGGATCCTGTATCCAGCTAAACTGAGTTTCATTTATGACAGAGAAATTAAATACTTTAATGACATCCACATGTTGAAGAAATTTGCAATAACTAAACCACCTCTCCAGGATATTCTCAGACCTATCTTCCATAATGACCAGAGTAATCCTCCACCACAAAAGTAAACCCACTCAGAAACTTTAGATCAAATTCTAACTTCCACAGTTGCGAAAGGATTAAAAATGTCCACCAGACTTTTGAAAGGCTTATCAATATTCTCAATTAATGCAAATGTTTTAAATTGTCCTATAAGAGGCACAGGTTGGCTTACTGGACAGAAAATCTCAGGCCAGATATCTGCTGCATACAAGAAGAATCTAATCTTACCTTAAAAGATAAATATAGACTCAAGGTGGAGGGATGGTCACCTATATTACAGGCAAATGGAAAGCAGAAAAAAGAAGGTGTTGCAATCATATTCGCAGATACAATAGGCTTTAAACCAATGATATAAGGAAGGATAAGGATGGACACTTCATATTTGTTAAAGGCACTACTCAATATGGTGAGATTTCACTTATTAATATTTATGCACCCAACAAGAATACACCTCAATTTGCAAGAGAAACTCTAACAGACATGAGCAATTTGATTACCTCCAGCTCCATAGTAGCTGGAGATTTTAACACCCCTTTAGCAGTGCTGGATAGATCTTCCAAAAAGAAGCTAAGCAAAGAAATTTTAGATTTATACTTAAGGATTCAACATCTGTATTTAACAGACATCTACAGAACAATCCATCCCAACTAAAGTGAATACACATTCTTCTCATAAGCCCACGGAACATATTCCAAAATCAATCAATCACATACTAGGTCACAAGTCTAAACTCAGCAAATTTTTTAAAAATAGAAATTATTCCTTGCATCTTCTCAGACCATCATGGAATAAAAGTTGAAATCTGTAACAACAGGAATCTGCATACTCATACAAAAACATAGAAGCTAAATAACCTTATGATGAATGATAGATGGGTCATAGATGAGATTAAGCAGGAAATTACCAAATTTTTGGAACAAAATGACAATGAAGTCACGAATTAACAGAACCTCTGGGATACTGCAAAGGCAGTCCTAAGAGGGAAATTTATAGCACTGCAAGCCTTCCTCAAGAAAACAGAAAGAGAGGAAGTTAACAACTTAATGGGACAAAATAAGCAACTGGAGAAGGAAGAACATTCCAACCCCAAACCCAGCAGAAGAACAGAAATCCCCCAAATTAGAGCAGAATTAAATGAAATTGGAAACAAAAGAATTATATAACATTTCAATAAATCAAAAAGTTGGGGGCTAGAGCCAAGATGGCAGTCTGTAGCCAGCTTTCCACAGAGACTCCCGTCCAGAAAGAGAGTTAAAGGACAGAAATTTAGCAAGAAAGCTGATGGTTCGGAACTGAAGCAAAAGAGAAGGTTGAAGAACGCACATCAACCCTACTGAGGTGACCTGTGACCCCAAGGATACAAACAAAAGGTACAGAATCCATTGCCAAGCGGACAGGAGTCCCCTCTCCTATGAAAATGGCTCACAGTATACTCCATACCTCCATACAAACAAGCGAGTAGAGTTCAAATGTCCTCCATTTTACCCCACGGGAGAGATCTTCTAAAAACCGGACAGTCTTCCCCCACTAGGGTGCCATGGCAGTCTCCTGCCAGGTATGAAACTGTATAAAACTGTGTATACTCATTACCTGCAATTTTGAACTCCTGGCACTCCCATCCACTCTCGCCCCAAGGACTGGAAGCCTGTCCCCCATGGAGTCCAGATTCTTGGGCATTTTTCTCAAGGGGTGTAGATGGGGCATGGACTGTTGCTGATCTGTGCCAAGTTTCTAGCTCAGGAGTAAGGAGTAAATAATCAGCTGAGGGAGAGGCAGTACCCAGAGGCAGTGGTAGCAGCGGGAATGGTGATGGTGGGGCTCACACCCATGGGGATATTTTGAAGGAACACTCCCAGTCTCTCTGGGCAAACTGGGGAGGCCAGGCAGCTTCTCCAGTGGTGGCCACTGGCAGAAGAGATCTGGGAAAGAGCACAGGCTCCTGGAGTAAAAGGTATGCCTGAGGCAGAACTGGCCTGGGCGGAGCGTGGGGATTAGCAGCCACCTTCCTAGACTTAGCCAGAACGAAGTGTAAATGTTGAACAGGCCTATATCAAGTTCTGAAATAGCATCAAATATAAAAAATCTCCCTAAAAAGAGAAGCTCAGGACCAGATGGCTTCACGTCAGAATTCTACCAAACCTTTAAAGAAGAACTAGTACCCATATTACTAAACTTCTTCCAAAATAGAGAGAAAGAAGTAATACTGCCCAACACATTCTATGATGCAAACATCACCTTGATCCCTAAACTAGGGAAAGCCCCAACAAGAAAAGAAAATTATAGACCAATATCACTAACGAATACTGATGCAAAAATATTCAATAAGATCCTAACAAACAGAATCCAACAACACATCAAATTATACACAGTGACCAAGTGGGCTTTA
Organism: Perodicticus potto; assembly: GCA_963574655.1. Lineage (NCBI taxonomy): Eukaryota > Metazoa > Chordata > Mammalia > Primates > Lorisidae > Perodicticus > Perodicticus potto. The sequence continues at coordinate 36,929 of CAUYRH010138501.1, forward strand.
TTCCACAGTCTCAAGGCTGGTTCAATATACATAAATTTATAAATATAATTCAGCACATAAACAAATTGAAAAAGGAAGACCATATGATTCTCTCAATTGATGCAGAAAAAGCTTTTGACAATATCCAGCATCCCTTCATGATCAGAATACTTTAAAAAATTGGTATAGAAGGGACATTTCTTAACCTAATAGAGACCATCTACAGCAAATCCACAGCCATATTGTTTTGAATGGAGTTAAATTGAAATCATTTCCACTTACATCAGGAACCAGGCAAGGTTGTCCATTATCTCCTCTGCTCTTCAACATTGTAATGGAAGTTTTAGCCATTGCAATTAGGGAAGAAAAGTCTATCAAGGGTATCCACATAGGGTCAAAAGAGATCAAACTTTCACTCTTCTCACATGATATCATGGTATATCTGGAAAACACCAGGGATTCTACTACAAAACTTTTAGAAGTGATCAAGGAATACAGCAATGTCTCAGGCTACAAAATCAACACCCATAAATCTGTAGCCTTTATATACACCAACAATAGCCAAACTGAAGAAACAGTCAAAGA
>CAUYRH010138502.1:0-21818 GCA_963574655.1 Perodicticus potto
GTGGCAGGCGCCTGTGGTCCCAGCTACTTGGGAGGCAGAGGCAGGAGACTCGCTTGAGCCCAGGAATTGGAGGTTGCTGTGAGCTGTGATGCCACAGCACTCTATCCAGGGTGACAGCTTGAGGCTCTGTCTCAAAAAAAAATAATAATAATAAGTTTTCATTTATTCGGGCTACATAGCTAGAAGTGGAATTGCTGGGTCGCATAGTCAAGGTCTACATTTAACTTTGTCAGAAACTTCCAGAATGACTGGACCATTTTGCAGTCCCATTATTAATACCTGAGGGTTGTTCCACATCCCTGTCAGCATTTAGCATTTTCATAACCTTTTAGTCATTCTAATAGGCGTGCAGGGGAAACCTCACTGGGTTCTCATTTGCATTGATGACTAATGACTAGTGATGTTGAGCATCTTTCCGTGTACTTATTTTCCCTCTGCGTATACTTTTGGTGAAATCCGGGCTTAACTCATTGGCTAATGCTTATATTCAGTTATTTGTTTTCTCAATGTTGATTTTTAAAATGTTTTTCTATATAATGAATACAAGTGCTTTATCAAATGTGTGATTTGCAAATATTCGCTCTCAATCTGTGGCTTATCTTTTCATCTTCTTAGCAATATCCTTTGAAGAATAAAACTTCAAATTTTTGACGAAGTCCAATTTTTCATTGGACTGTGCTTTTGATGTAGCACGTAAAAACTCTGCCTAGTCCAAGGTCATGGACATTTCCACCTCTGTTTTTTTCCAAGAGTTTTCTAGTTCTACATTATATGTTTAGATATCTATGTTGAGTGAATTTTAAAGGTATGAGATGTGGGTTAAGGGCCTACATATATTTTATTAGATTTATACTTAAGTAGTTTAATTTTTAAAGCTATTATTAATGTTGTCTTTTTAAATTTTAGTTTCTGCTCATTCTTCGCTAGAGTGTAGAAAAGTGACTGATTTTTAGATGTTGCTCTTGTAGCTTGTGAGTTTGATAAACTCACTTATAGCTTTTTCTGTAGATTTTAAAAAACGTTTTATGTAGACAATAATGTCATCTGTGAAGTACAGTTTTATTCTGGAAATAAAGCAATTTGAATTACTTTTATTTCTTCTTCTTGCCTTATTGCACTTGCTAGGACCGCTAATACAAGTTCAAATAGGAGTGATGACAATGGAAATCTTCCCTAGTTCATGATCTTGGGAGGAAAACACGTAATTCCTTCCTGTTAGAGTTATCATATTAGCTAAAGGGTTTATTGATGCCCTTCTATTTCTGGATCACTGAGAGTTTTTGATCATAAATGGATGTGTAATTTTGCCAAATTATATCTTTCTTCATCTACTGATATTATCATGTGATTTTTTCTTATCAGTTAATCCAGTGAATTATATTGATACATTTTTGAATATTTAACCAGCTTTGTTTATGTGGGACATACCCCTCTTGGCAATAATAGAGAATTCTTCTCCTATACTGTTAGATTTAATTTGCTAATTTTTTTTGAAAACCTTTTTATCTATGTTAATAAGAAATACTGGCCTATAGTTTGCTTTTCTTGTACTAATTTTGTCAGGGTTTGGTAACAAAATGATGCTGGTGTCACAGAGGGAATTAAGTTTTTCTTTCCTGTTCTGTTTTCTAGAAGTTATTTTTCCCCTGGAAACATTCACACTGCAAATATATGAGATAAAACAAAAATGTACAACAGCAAACTCACCACTGAGTTGTTCACTGAGTCCTGGGTTTCTTCTGGATCCTTCTTACTTCTAACCACCTTTCGCCGCCCGTGGTGGTATTTCATCCATGATTTTTTATCATACACTGAGGGAGTGACAGAGCAAAGTATGTTTATTTTTATCATGACCATAACAACAAACTAGTTCTTGTTTTAAGCCACTAAGTTTTGGGGTTGTTTGTTATACAGCAATCAGTAATAAACACCAACCTTCTGCGTATTTCACTCGTCTAAATCTTATTCACCCTCCAGGTTCCAGTTTCAGAGTTAGTTCCTCAGAGAAGCATTCTCTAATTATTGAATCAGAACTAGGTCTCACCTAGTTATATGATTGCCCCACTTATTTTCCTTCAAAACTTGTGCTAATTTATAACTATTTTATTTGTTTGTGTCCTTGAATGATTAGCCAGGATAAAGAGTATTTACCACAGTGCTTGACACATAGTGTACACTCAATAAATGATTGCCAGAGAAATGGAGGAATGACTATAGAAAAGGAAAAACAATGTATACCATGGAATATTATGCAGCCTCAGAAAAGATGGAGACTTTACCTCTTTCATGTTTACATGGATGGAGCTGGAACATATTCTTCTTAGCAAAGTATCTCAAGAATGGAAGAAAAAGTATCCAATGTACTCAGCCCTACTATGAAGATAATTTATAGCTTTCATAGGAAGGCTAAAACCCAATTGTAGCACAAGAATATGGGGAAAAGGGTAAGGAAGGGAGGAGAGGGGGGAGAATGGGTGGAGGGAGGGCGATTGGTGGGATCACATCTACTTTGCATCTCAGAAGGGTACAGGTGAAACTTACTAAATGCAGAATGCAAATGTCTTCATATAGTGATTAAGAAAATGCCATGAAGGCTATGTTAAACAGTTCGATGAAAATATTTCAGATTGTACATGAAGTCACAACCATTGTGCCCTATGATTGCTCTAATGTACACAATTATGATTTAATAAATATTTTAACAAGGAGAGAATGAAAACAGCAGGGATCACCTGGAATCATACATCTCTGGGGTTGTTTTGACTGCACTAAAATATGAATTTTGAAGTGAGGTCAAGTTCCTCCTTATCTTAGAATCTACAGTGCCAGATATAAAGCAGATAGCAAAAGCCATGGAATGGCCAGCAAACACATGAAAAATTCTAATTGTACCCAATTATCAGAGAAATGCAAATCAAAACCACCTTGTGATATCACCTAATCCCAGTGAAAATAGCCCACATCACAAAGCCAAAGCTGCAGCTGCTAGCACAGATGTGGAGAGAAGGGAATGCTTTTATACTGTTGGGATTGCAAACTAATATAGCTTCTTTGGAAAGAAGTATGGAGAATACTCAAAGAACTCAAAGTAGAGCTCTCCTTTGATCCCATAATCCCATTACTAGGTATCTACCCAGAAGGAAAAAAAATGATTTTACCATGTGCACTAGAATGTTTATCACAGTTCAACTCAAATTGGCAAGATGTGGAAGCAACCCAAGTGCCCATCAACTCATGAATGGATTAATAAACTTTGGTGTACATATACCATGGAATCCTATTTGGCCATAAGAAAAGATGGAGACTTTCCATCTTTTGTGTTAACCTAGATGGATTTGAAGAACATTCCACTTAGTAAAGTATCACAAGATTGGAGAAGCAAGTACCTAATGAACTCAACACTAATATAAAACAAGTAGATGAACAAATAGACACTTGCACAAGAGAAAAACATAATTAAAGTCAAATTGGGGGTGGAGGAAGGAGGAAGAGGAAAGTATGGAGAAAGGAGAAGGATTGGTGTGCTCTCACCTAACAAGCATAATGTAGGGTATATGGCACACCTCTTGGTTAAGGGACACAACTACAACTGAGGTTTTACTTAACAATACCAACAATGCAACCTAATTGTCTGTAGTCTAACATTAAACTGAAATGTTTAAAAAGGTCACAGAATATAGAATAAAGATTCCATGTCCTTCTGGCATTAATATCACAGCTATGGAGATCCAATATCCAAACTACCTGATTATGACAAAAGAGCAAGATGCTCTAGAACCACTTCAGAGTATCAGCCACGTTCCTAATGTTTTCCTTCCTCCATGATTATCAAGCAGAGATATCTTTAATTTAGAGAATGTTCTGCTTCTGTGGTTCATTAACTCCTTTAAAATGTCCTGCCTTCTCCCCATTCTACTTTTCTGCCTCTTTGGGGGAAACTCAAATGTAATTTCTGCTATGAGAACAGAATTGCTTACTCCATTTTATGCCTCAGTGTGGGATGTGAGAGGGCAGGACAGGCATCTTCTGTCTGTCTGCTACACCTGCAGCCTGTGCATTTTCCTCTCACATCTCCAGTCATAATGAACTATAACGAGCACATTTGCTCACGTACTTCCCTAATGTAGAAGTGACTTCTTAAGACTCCTTCCTTGTGCCTGAGGTTATTTGTATTTCCAGAGCTCAACTTGGGGTAAATTTAACTCCAAGTCATAGTTATATTCTTCACCCAGGAAGTGTGCCATACACTCCTACATTGCACCTGTTTAGTAGGAACTTACCAAACCTCCTATCCCCCTCCCTCCTTCTTGAATTTTATTGTGTTTTTCTCTCAGGTGAGCCTGTAGTTGTTTACCTACTAGTTTCAAATTAGTATTGAGTACATGGGATGCTTGCTTTTCCAAATTTTGAGATACTTTACTTAGGAGAATGCTCTCCAAAACATTTTTAAAAAGGTGGTAGGGGTGGCACCTGTGGCTCAGTGGGGAGGGCGCTGGCCCCATATGCCGGAGGTGGCAAGTTCAAACCCAGTCCCAGCCAAAAACTGCAAAAAAGAAAAAAACAAAGGCAACTTTGCATCTTTTATAATTAACTAGAAGAATAAATGAGTTCTAAGTTCTAGTAGGAGTTCTTGGGAACTTCAGTTATGTACCCAGTGATAGAATTCAACCAATATATACTTTAACTTTCTTGATTTGGAAAAACTGGGTTAATTCCTGAAGCCCCTCTAATCCGGCACAACAGCAAGGAAGTATAATAACGTGGGAAACACATGGGCACTGGAAGTGATGCTCTGATCACATACAAGGAGCACTTAATTATGCCAAATCCAGAAAAGACATCAGAGATGTTCCAACTGATCCCCAAAAGCAATCTTTGTCTCTGAAATGTAAATATAAGTGAATATCCATTACCTGTTGAGAAAGGCATGAAGTAGTCACTTTTCTTAAAATTGCCACTGTCATCCAGAAAGTGGCTAGGGTCAAACGTTGCTGGGTTGGGGAATTCCTCGCAGTCATGCAGCACAGATGTTAGGGAAGTTAATATTGTCGTGCCCTGGAAACCACAAACATAAATAAACCAAGATATAAAGAAGTTATGTAACTGGAAGAAATAATGGTACCCAACTTTTGATCTGTATATGAGGAATTACTGGTCCAAGGAGAACAATAACATTTCCACCCAGACAGACCCAGAAATAAAAGACATGAAGCTAAGGCATGTGCCAGTGATATTGCTAAAGTCGCAAGATCAATCACATTTGAAGGATTGGGTGCTCTGGTACTTTGATGCTAAACCTTCTGAATTTTTTCACCTTATAATGAACCTTGGACATCAGTGTCTGCTCCACTTGCTACTCTATTTCATCATTTTAGTTTTCACATAAGTCTCATGTCTAGAGTATGATATAAAATGGAAGCCTCTGTTGGCAGTTGAAATATCTGCAGTGTCTGTTCAGAGGGTTTTTATTTTTAAAAATATATTTTTAAAGTATTCATTTAGATCCTCTTTGTTTTTTTTATTAAATCATAAAGAGTTTAGATCATGTATACATTAATGCATTTATGGGGTACAATGTGCTGAATTCATATACAATTTGGAATGCTTACATCATACTGGTTAATATATTCCTCCCCTTATTTACTTAATTATTGTGTTAAGACATTTATCATCATATGCTCTAATTTAAAAAATCATCATCTGGGATAGAAACAACAAATACAGTAACAAGTGTAAAACGATTGTGTTCATCATTGGCATGTAGTTTGTTTGTCTCCATTAGAAGTATGGGGAAAATATTCATTACAGATTAATCTTAGCTTTAAAATGCAGGTCAGGATTATCAGTTCAGTGCATGATTTGGGAAGCAGGACTTTTACACAGTCTTAATGGACCTTGTCATAGATTTTTATTAATTATACATAAAAAGCAGAACCACTGCAAAGGAGAGATCTTTTGATGCCACTTTATTACTGAGGAACTTTGCATAAATTAATAATGGCATAAGACTTTTCAACTTTACAAATCTCATTTATTTTTTCCCCTTGAAAATACAACTTTGGGTTAACTATTTTTAATTTTAGTAATAATATGACCTGGGTTCGAAGGAATAGAGTAGCTGGTAGCATAGCAACTAGAACATCTGGATGAATATGGATACCATGTGTTAGCATTATACAGCTCCTAAGACCAAAATTGGTCTCAAGATTCCAGACATAGGAAAACATGAGAGAGGTAAGCCAACAGCTATAGTTAATTTCCAACTATGTTCACATCATGTCTAGTTCTGGATCAGGGGAAAGGTCTTACATCATTATGACTGTCTATGGGAGAAGAACGAATCCTTTCCAGGACATAAATACTTCTGATACTCTGCATGTTTCCATTTAAACAAAAATAGGCATTTCAAAGATACAACTAATTAGTCACAAGAAAAGAAGTGAGGATAGAAAGGCAATAAAAATAGACCCACATATAGGAAGAGTTCTACCTAATTACATTAGGCCAGCATTATTTTCACATCAGAAATGTGACCAGAAAATTTTGAAGATATAAAATCACAGATCAAAATATATTACAAACATAAATACAGAAGTCTTGAATAATATGAAGTACTTCAAATCCAGCTGTGTATATAGACATGTGTATATTTAGAAAGGAAGGTGAAGCCAATATGTGCTATCATGCCAATAGAGTTGGAAAATCAATTTGATAATATTAAACACAAATTTATGACAAAAATTCATATATAAATAAGAGAAGCTTGCCTAATCTGATGAAGAATATACACCTAAATCAACTTAAAGCATTATTCTCAGCAATGAGATGTTAAACCTCCTTTCTTGCAGATAACAAATGAAACAAGGCTGCCCACTATTCAACATGATCCTGGAAATCCTAGCCAGTGCAATAATAGAACATAGAGAAATTAAGGACACAATAATTGAAAAATGAGAACTAAATGTAATACATGTACATAGTGTTAGCCCAGATATAAAATAATGTACATGGAAATTCCCCATGAATCTACAGTCAAATTATCAATTTGTCAATTTAGAAAAGTTGTTAGATTTATGTAAGAAGAATGATAAATTCAATTATGTAATATTCCCAATCACAAATAATAGGTATAAAGAAATTGAAAAGGCATTTTATAATTTATAACAAAAAATAATAATGATCTAGAAAAAAATTAACGAAATATTTGCCAACAATTACACTGCAAACAAAATAGCACTAAGAAAATAAAAGACGACCTAAATAAATTAGAGGAATAAATATATTCATTCACTGAAAGATTCAGTGTGTCAAGATATCATTTTTTTCTGAATTGATCCATACAATATCACCCTGCTAGAAATTCCACCAAAGTGTTTGGGTAATTGGTAACTGTAATTTATAAAATATTTGGAAATATGTACACTTAAGGGTAGCAAAATAATCTTATAGAAGCAGAATAAATTTGGAAGAAATAACTTGCCAGGTACTAAGACCTGTTCATTCTTTTTTTTTTTTTTTTCTTCTTTATTTTTTTTTTGTGATCTCACCCTTTATCGTCTCTCCCCCCACCCTCTCCCTCCCCTTCCCTCCCTCACCCCTTTCCCCATCTTATTGTTCAATAAGTGGGTTGTAGCCTTCGCTTGAAAGATATAAATTTGCTTCATATTAGGGGTGTATACATTGGATACCTTTTCTTCCATTCTAGAGATACTTTCATTGATTTTTACTCCCTGTACACTTATGTGTTGATCGGTAAGTTCCGATTTGGTATTCAGTACATGTGTCTGTTTCTCCATTCTTGTGATGTTTCACTTAGAATGGTTTCCTGGTCCATCCATGTTGACTGAAAAGACACTAAACTTCCATCTTTGCATGGCTGTGTGGTACTCCATAATATGCATGTACCTCATGTTATTAATACATTTTACATATGAGTGGGCATTTGGGTTTCCACATCTTTGTGAATATGCATTGTGCTGCCATAAAGATTCAAATGTAAGTTTCCTTTGTAAAAAGTGACCTTTTTTTCCTTCGGGTATATACCCAGCAGGGATTTCTGGCTCAAATGATAGGCCTACTCTAAGTTCTTTCAGGTGTCTCCATACAATTCTCCATAGGGGTTCTGCTACCTTACAGTCTCATCAACAGTGTGTAAGAGAACCTTTCTATGGGGATATTTCCCAGCATCTGTTGTTTGGGGACTTTTAATAAGAGCCATTTTCACTGGAATTAATGCTATCTCATTGTGATTTTGATCTGCATTTTCCGAATTATTAGAGAGGGTGACCACTTTTTCATGAGCTTGTTGGCAATTAGTGTGTCTTCATTTGAAAAGTTTCTGTCCATGCCTTTCGCCCACTCTTAAATGGGGTTACTTCGTTGTTTCTTGCTGATTTGCTTACATTATTTATAGATTCTGTTATCAGTCCTTTATCAGAGGTATAGCACACAAACATTCTCTCCCATTTTATAGGCTATCTACTCACTCTCTTGTGTCCCTGTGGAGAAGCTCCTTAATTTGGTCCCATCTACCCAGTTTTGTTGTTGCTCTGATTGCCCCTGAATTCCCCCTCATGAACTTTCTGCCTAGGCTGAAATCTATAAGAGCTTTTCTAATACTTTCTCCCAGAAGTCCCACAGTCTCCTGCCTTAGGTTTAAGTCGTTTATCCATTGTGAGTCAATTTTTGTGAGTAATGAAAGCCCCTGTCTTAGTCCCCTACATGTGGCTATACAGTTTTCCCAGCACCATTTATTGAACAGGGTTTCCTTTCCCCAGTGTATGTTTTTATCCGCTTTGTCAAAACTCTGATGGGAATATGAGGATGATTTAATCTCTGAGTTCTCTATTGTGATCCACACATCTATGTCTGTCCCTGTGCCAGTACCAGGCTGCCTTTGTTACTACAGCCCTGGAGTAGAGGTTGAAGTCTGGTAAAGTGATGCCAGGGTCGCTTTCTGGTAAAGTGATGCATAGGGTTGCCTGGGCTATTCAGGATCTTTTTTTGGTTACATACAAAACACAGAAACTATTTTTTCTAGATCTTCAAAAACTGGTGTTGGCATTTTAATGAGAATTGCATTGAGTCTGCAAATCACTTTGAGCAGTTTAGCCCCTTTAACAATGTTGATTCTGCTTCTCCATGAGCATGGTATACTTTATCACCTGTTTACATTCTCTGCAATTCCTTTCCTCAGTATTTCGTAATGCTCCCTATAGAGGTATTTCACCTTCTTTGTTAAGCATATTCCTAAGCATTTCATTTTCTTTGTTGCTACTAAGAAAGGCATTATGTCCTATTGTAGAATTAGCTCACATTTTCTGGTCAGATTGCCTTTTAATATATAAACAATTAAGATTCTTTTCTATAAGGAATGAATAGTTTCTCTCAATAGGGCAAATGAATCTATTAGATCAGTGGTTCTCAAATTTTAGAAACATCAGAATAATCTGGAGGGCTTATGAAGTATCACTTTGCTGGGCTCCAGTCCCAGACATCCTGATTCAGTATGTCTGGGGTGAACACTCAGAAATTTGCATTTCTAACAAGCTCCCAGTTGACGATTATGTTTTGGGTCTAGGTACCATCATGTGTTGAGAATCATGGTGTTAGATCAGGCCCCAGAAAATTGTGAGTAAGAATTCATCAGTTATAACATTAGACAACTAACCTCTTAAGGCTTTTGCTCTCTCATTGTAAAATAAACAATATGCGAAAGGTATATCACCTCCCATTTGGTGACTTTATGTACATTTTACATTTCGCCTATTAAATATAGTATGTTAGAGAGAGGTTTACTGCTTTATATTTGACTCCTTTGTGACCAAATTTCCCATTGAAATGAGGACTCCTTTGCCCTTCCTCAATGGCAATAATATTACAGGACAGAGAATCATAAAATTGAATGTTTAAGATACAGTAAAAATTGAACCACACTAAATAATAAATAGAGCAGTTGAATTCCTTCTTTTTCTTCTTCTTTTTTCTTTCTTTTTTTTTTTTTTTAGAGACAGAGTCTCACTTTGTCACCCTTGGTGGAGTGCCGTGGCGTCACACAGCTCACAGCACCCTCCAACTCCTGGGCTTAGGCAATTCTCTTGCCTCAGCCTCCCGAGTAGCTGGGACTACAGGCGCCCATCACACACCCAGCTATTTTTCTGTTTTGCAGTTCAGCCGAGGCTGGGTTTGAACCCATCACCTTTGGTATATGGGGCTGGCGCCCTACTCGCTGAGCCACAGGTGCTGCCCCTGAATTCCTTCTAAGTAGAAGACAAAACATCTGGCCTCAATGCCAGGTAATGCAGTTTACTTAAGTGGCTGGGTAGTTGACAAGACATGGCTCTCAATCCTTTGTTCAGAAACAACATTTGAAAAACTACACTAAGAGGCTGAACAAGATATTTACAAAAGAAGAAACGAACTGCTAATGAGAAAAAGTCCAACCTAACAAAAATCGAGAAGATGCCACTTTAAACCACCAAAACATACTTTCTGTATTTCAACAAAAATAAAGGCAAAAAACCAAAACACTGAAAGTTGGTAATTTAGCAGAAATCACTGGAGCCATATCTCAAACTTTTTAGCAAATTTGAATCTAGATATATAACAGAGAAAGACAAATCAAATTATGGAAAAATCACATAGAAATTAAATAGGGTATTTACTAGATCCGTGGAAGAAAGATACACTACACATTTCACAACAAGAGAACATTATGACTGTTTCATAAATGATGTTGATGACAATGATGATAATATACCAGTGCTTACTGGCATAATAAAAGAAAAAGGAAAAGAGTATGGAAAAATATCCATTTAAATATATCAGTAAAGTTAATAGGCTTACTCTATTAGTGCTCATTTAATTTCAAGAAAAATATAACTGCCTCAGCACTCATGCTTAGTAGTTAGGGCGCTGGCCACATACACTGGGGCTGGTGGGTTCTAACCTGGCCTGAGCCTGGCAAACAACAATGACAACTGCAACCCAAAAATAGCCAGGCATTGTGGTGAGTGCCTATAGTCCCAGTTACTTGGGAGGCTGAGGCAAGAGAATTGTTTAAGCTCAAGAGTTTGAGGTTGTTGAGCTGTGACACCATGGCACTCTACTGAGGGCAACATAGTGAGACTCTCTCAAAAGAGAAAAAAAGAAAAATATAACAAAGCAACAGATATATGAAACAGAACAAGAACTGATATGTATGTCATAGAAGATGAACTACAATATATAGATCTAAACCAAGAAGTTAAATTGAAAAAGGAATGGTATTAGTATGGTATCATAATAAAAGATGCATGCATGTACATACATACATACACATATGTAAAAAGAAATCATTGTAATTAATCCATGAAGTGGTATTAGGCAGGCTGGAAAAAGTCTATAGACACTGAGTCTTTGGCCTTGGACTGGAATAAAAGCTGATGATTACTAAATTCCCCATACCTGGTGCTTCTGATAGAGATCATCTAATTTAGTTCATACAACACCCTTCTCAGGAAAACATTATATCCACTGTATGGATGAAGATGCAGAGGTTCCAAGAAGCAAAATGACTGCACCAGCCTAATCCTGCCTGGCATCAAAGCCTGGGCCCTTCCTACTGTAATTTTGATATTGCCCTTGGATGATGATAATGGACATAATAACACTAATGACTACATTTATTGAGAATCAAGAGCTGTTCTGAGCAAATTGCTTGCATTACTCCATTCAATTCTCAATATGATCCTGTTATCTACTTCCATTTGTAGATTACAAAATTAAAAGGCTATGTTCAGAGTCATTCAACTATTAAACCCATGTCTTCCTGATCCCAAAGCCCGCAAATAAACCACTTCCTCCTATTTTGTTCTTTAAAACATTTTTTTTTTCTTAATAGGAGGAAACAAAAGGATAGTAAGGCAGAGAGATAAACAAATTTTCCCCTGGAGATCCCCTTATCCGTGTGAAAGAGGCACTTGTTATATTGTCAGGGAATAAGGAACTGGTGGGAAGGCCATCATTGCCTTGCTTTGGCTCTCAATTTTCACTCATATCTCTAAAATTCAAACTCTAATATGACATGTAATCTTTACCATCAAATTCACTAAAGATTTAAAAACTTTACTCCAAAGTGTGAAAGGGAAAGTGAGAATTAAAATAGAGTCAGAAGATTCCAGTCTCTTTCAAAAAAGTATACAGAATAGCTACGGAAATGTACATTAAGGAATAGTGACTAATAGTAGAGGTAGGATAATTATAGAACTAACAATGGCTGTCATGAGTTGCATGCATTATTAGATGCTAGGCACTGTACCATAAGCCTTAAAAACATATTTCCATTTAATCCTCACAACGATCTTCAAAGGTACATCATTATCCCCATTTCACAGATAAGGGGGTTGGTGCTGTTGACTGGTGGGTCTGGGATTTGATGCCTTATTTAGCTCCTAAGCCTACATACTGAATGAAGGTACCAACACACAAAACAGGCAGCTCTGTTGTACAGAAAGCTATGAGTGTGAAAAGTAATTAAGATTCTAGTTGGTATAGGAAGACTCAGACTGACAGGTTATCCAAGGGTGAAAGGAAGGGAGAATAATGTTTCTAACAGGTGAAGGATCTCATGCGGGGAGACCCAGATACGCCCATAGTTTAGTAATAAAAATGTCACCTGTAGTTCATTTATGTCCCAGTGTCAGCTTTCAAGCACTATAGAGATGGTCACCATCTCTCCCTCCACTGAATGATGGGCTATTATCCTTTATTTTCTTTAGTTCCCTATATAACAACACTTAACTTCAAGTTCCATTCACTAATGAAATGGAATGTTGGACTTATGTAACTGGATAAAAAGTTCTTTATATTTGTGTAAGTATGTATTACCTATCTGCATTTAAAACTTCATTTTAGTTACTCTAAATTAGCTGTAAATTTAGTGCAAAACTTTCAAGGATACACAAATTTCTATAATGGTCTCGACAGTTCATAAGGCCTTAAGCAGGACAAATAGGACATGCAATCTGTGATTTAACTGAGGTAAGTATGACTTCTATTATTCATATTAGGACTGGAAATATCAGAGGGCTTTATCTGGCATAGTTGCTTTATTTTATAGAAACAAAATAGAGATACAGAGAGATGATGGGACTTTGACAAGGTGATCAATTAATAGGAAAGAGCCGAATGGGAATAGATCAAATCATATGACTTAATTTTTTCCTGTTCCTTCTTTTCCTTTTATAGAAAAAGGAAGAAAAGAATTTTTCAGAAGAAAAATATAAAAAGGAAGATACTCTTTGGGAATAGGAGTTAATGGGATTTTCCCAAAAACCTATAGAATGGTGTTCCTGAAAATTATTTTTTCTTATGTCTTAATTTTTATTTATTTTTTAAATTTTAATTTTATCATCTAGAAACCAAGACAAAGGCATCTGAAAGAAAATGACATTTTAAAAAAAGGTTTGATAAGACAGCCATTTAGTAAGTGTAAGTCGCTGCTTTAGTAGAGTCTTATCTTATGGACCTATAATGGTCTCTTTCCTTTACTTAACCTCATTAATACAAGCTTGCTTCTTTAGTCTCCGAGACCACAACTCAAACTTCACCATTGACCTAGTGAAAGGAAAACTTAGTTCCTTGTATGATGATATGTAATTAAATAATCTTCACAGTGCTAGCTTTGCAACCCCACAAATGCTAAAATGATTTGCACCCCATAAAATGATTGCGCCTGTCACTCCATGACATGAGGTCTTGAGATGATAAGATTAACTAAACAACCCAGTCATCTTTCTAAAAAGGAGTGACCCATTTTAATAACTAGTAATATGCACAAGCTCTTTAACCTTAGGGCAGAACCTGATCTTTAGAAGGATTTCAGAAGGCATCTCCTTTTCTTTCAAATGGAGTATTATAGAATTAAATGAATATGAGGAGGAGCACTTCAAATAGGAATTACTGGGTGGGGTGGAGCAAAACACAAGATTGATGCAATGATTCAATCATTTAAAATAGCGACCCAAACTCCATTGTGTCACATTCACACCTGTGTTCTATTTTAAAAAGATCCTCAGAGTCTATGAAGCCGGCTGAATAGACAGTATCATCTTAGGCAGGCAAAAGGCCAAGTGTCAAAGCAAGTATTATGTGAAAATCAAAATGACAGCTGCCACTGAAATTTACAGGTTGACGGAGATGTATTTTGTTTGTGGTGGTGATTACACTGATAGAAACATTTTTCAAAAGTCATTGAAATATGTGTTTAAAATGGGTACATTTTATTGTATGGAAAATGCCCTTAAATAATGTTAATTTTAAATAATGGCAGTTGTCCATGTGGACCATGGACACATGTCCCCCTGGCAAAAGTAATAGAAACCATAAAGTCAGCTCTGAGTGAGCCCTAATAAAGATTAAATATAGCATTTAAGACTGTGCAGTCATGAACAGAAAGACTGTCTTATGAGAAATAAGGGGTGATAATTAAAGTTCTGCTGGGAACTTTATTTCACATTCAAAGACTAAACAGTCACTCAGCATGAACCTTTGAAATTTGCTATTTCCTTTATCAAATGAACCATAGAGGATGTTGGCATGCTTGATGATTTTCCAAAGGTCTGAAACCCCATATATGCGCACAGTTTATCACTAGAACTGGCGAAGCTCAAATTCAACACGCATATCAATATGCAATATGAAGAGTACATCTTCTCTTTTCATGGAAATACATTGGAGAATCATCCTTTTGTGATTATTGAAAATGTATTAAAGAAATATAATTAAGCAGGCTAATTTCCTAAATAAGTAACACTGTACGTACTGACATACAGCACAAAGTTTACACCTCTGATTTAATTTGGAAAAGTCACATCATCTCTCTGAATGTCTATTTTTGTTTCTGTAAAAATAAAGAGGCTAAACCAGATAAAGGCCCGTAACAGTTCTAGCCCTAATATAGAACAACACAAATTATACTTAGTTAAATCAGTAACCAGAAACATATTTTTTACTGCCTTGAAATTCTCTCTTGTTATCACCTAATACTTTTCTTTTGTGATGCTAGATTTGGGGAAAGAGCAACAATGATGACCTAATGAGAAAAATGTTTTAATTATCTGATGGAGACACACCGTAGACACGTAACAAATATAAATTTCTTCTTAGCAGACTGGCATTGGTAGGAGGAATATTCTAGAATTTTATGTTGCCAGAAAAATATTAGAAAAGAAATATTTTTGAAAAGGGAAAAAAAATTAAAGATTAAGCTATGACTTATTTCACCTGTATTTTAAGAAAAAAAAAAGATAATAGATTGCGAAATTTTTCATTGGAAGAAGTTGGTCATATCTTTGACTTTCATGTAAATTATTATATGTTTTAGAAATTATGACATTAGAGAATATCTTGGATTTACAAGCAAATTTCATGGTCATCAATACCAGTTCCACACTCAGAATATGACCATGATGCAGTAACATAAAATAAAAAATAACTAAACTTGCTTTGATTCACTGTACTTTTAGTAAAAAAGAAAGCACTAAAACAATTTCAAACAGCTGTCACTTTGCATGTATAATCCAAGCTGTGATTAATATTTTAAATAAATACTACATGAATATTTTGATAAATATTCATAGATAGCAGCAGAATCTTTCTTCTATCACATAAGGGCAAATTTTATCCAAGGTTGCATTTATTTATAAACTTTAACTTGTCAGCATCAGGCAATCATTCTCAATTTCAAGCCAAGGCACAATACTCAACCTAAGAAGGGTTCAGAAAATAATAATGGATTTTCTCAAGGAAATTAAACGCTTGAGAGTCTGGAGAATAAGAAAACAAGGAAAACAAATGGTGGAAGTCCATAGAATCAGAAAACTTACCTAAAACTTTGACATAAAGCTTAAAAGTAGGTAATACATCCTTTAATCTCATACAGGGTTGAAGGTCATCTGAGGATTATCTATGGGAACAAATTCAGTTCGACACATGGCTTTCTATTAAATAAAGCTCTCAAATGTAGTAAAGTTACTTGCTAACTTGTTGACCTTTGTCTACTAGAGGCACAAAGTAATATTTTGGGGAGTAGATAACTTTGAAATAAGCCCTTTAGACATTTACTGATTTTCTTAACTCATCTATCTTAACCTAATATTTCTTTGATAAATGGCCTATCTATACTGAATTTTTCAAATGTTCTCTGAACTGGTCATAACATCTTATTTTTTCTTTCATTAACTAATGAGTTAAATAAATAAAAGAATTCACATATTTGCTTTATATTTATCTGAAAATCATGATTTTACTTTTGGAAATTTCTTTTTTTTTTTTTTTTTTTTGAGACAGAGTCTCTCTTTGGTGTCATAGCTGTGAAGTGACAGCTCACAGCAACTTCAAACTCTTGGGCTCAAGTGATCCTCTTGCCTCAGCCTCCTGAGTAGCTGGAACTAGAGGTACCAGCAACGATACCTGGCTATTTTTAGAGCTAAGGTCTCATTCCCGCTCAGGCTAGTCTCCAACTCCTGAGCTCAGGCAATCTACCTGCATCAGCCTTCCAGACTGCTAATATTACAGGTGTGAGTGACCACCCCTCCCAGTACATTTTTTTTTGGTTCTGTTATTTTTTTTTTAGACAGAATCTCACTCTGTTGCCCTGGGTAGAGTACCCTAGTGTCATAGCTCACAGCAATCTCCAACTCTCGGGCTCAAGCAATCCTCTTGCTTCAGCCTCCTACAGGCACCTGCCACAATGCCCAGCTATTTTTTTTTTTCTTTTAGAGTCAGGGTCTTGCTCTTGCTCAGACTGGTCTCAAACTTGTGAGCTCAAGCAATCCACTTGCCTTGGCCTCCCAGAGTACTAGTAGCTCAAGCAATCCACCCTCACCCCAACCTCCTAGAGTGCTAGGATTACAGGCATGAGCCACCATGCCCAGCAAAATTTCTATGTTAACAAAAGAATCAAGATGACAAATAGAAACACGTAAATGATGATTTAAAAGAGAAGATTAAAACATAAAATCTGAGCTATACAATTGGAAGTTATATGAATCATGGATGCTTAGGAGGAAAACCTACAAAGCAAGACCTATAGGTGGGTTCCAGTCCTACAAAAAGGAAGCAATGCTAGATCTGAAGTTTCTACTACTCCAAAACAACTTTACCTGCACATAAATGGCTCCTATTCATCTTCGAAGAGCTGGCCAAACTACCATTTCTTTTGCAAAGGCTGTCAGTATTTTCCCCAATTATTCCCTTCAAATCACTTGTCTTTCTTCAAAGCACTTATTACTTCATATTGTCATTAATCTGCTGAAATGCTATTACTGAACTATTTTTTTCCATCTTTATCTCTGGTGCAAGTTCCTTTAAAATCAGGCATGCCCAGCATTGACATAAGATGAACATTAAACGATGTCCAATCTTTGCTCAATGACTCACAGATTCTTAGCTTGGCATCCAAATGGACGTGTATCTTGGATAACTTAAGGTCTTCCCTCTCAAGAGATCAAAGCTCTAAATAAATCATAGCCATAGGAATCACTTAGGGCTTCATCATTTACCGAAGGCTTGAAGAACATAAAACTTTCAGGATGAATACAGTTCTTTCCTTCACTTGATGGTTTGGCATGCAACTTTGCTTTACTCAATAACCTGTATTAGCTTTCTCTGGGTACTTTTCTCAAGGTAGTAAGCCAGTGCCACTCTATTCTCATGCCAGACTTGGCTCCAGAACTATAGATCTAGCCAGGGACTCAGGCTCTCTAACACTTATTCCCAGGTGTTTGGTTTCCAGAGGATGTCATCATTCTCAAGTCCCAGGGTCATGCTACTCTGACCCCAGCTGCCACTGATATGATCAGCCAAGACAATGGACTGTCTAATCAAAGAAGACACACCTCAGGTTCTTGCATTTACAGTCTTCAGACTTTGGCTTCCATGCCCTTCAAAGTCTATTGACAGGTAAACTAGCTATGTTTAAATTCCATAGTTCTGCACTGCCGTGTTTCCTGCTGCTCAAGACCTAATAGTGTGGACATGCACTTTGGAGTGCCTCTAATTCATTCTGTATCTACCCAGGATCCATGTGGGCATAACTTTCTAGTGCTAGTAATTTGGCCCTATACTGGGCTATTTGGAAATACATTTCCCGCCTACTCCAGAAAGTTTATCAGAACTTGCATTTCCTCCTCGGCAACCCAACGATCTCTTAAGCTTAGTTTTTATTACACATGTTATTAGATATATAATACTAAAGCTTCATATATTGAAATTTTAAAAAATATGCATTTTCAACAAAATTAAAAATAGCATAGTGGACAGGTACAGTAGCTCAAGCCCAATCCTAGCACTCTGAGAGGCCAAGACAAGTGGATTACCTGAGCTCAGGACTTAGAGACCAGCCTGAGCAAGAGTGAGACCCCGTACCTAAAAAAAGCCAGGCATTGTTGTGGGTATCTGTAGTCCCAGCTGTTTGGGAGGTTGAGGCAAGAGAATCCCTTGAGCCCAAGAATTTGAGGTTGCTGTGAACTATGATGACACATAACTCGTCGGCGGTGTCTGTCTCAAAAAAAAAAAAAAAATATATATATATATATATATATATATATATATATATATATATATATATGGAGAGAGAGATGCATAGTCAAAACTCTGCCATCCAGATAATAATAAAAAGTATATTATTTTATGCCCTTCCCTTTACAATACATAAATATACATGTTATTATAAAAATTGGCATTTGCTACTCTTTGTAAAAAATCTTGTATAACAAAATCCATTTTAATGTCATTATATGTAGTTTTACTACATCCTTTTAGTAGGTAAATTAAATTTTATTGCATAGATGACCAATACTTGTATGAGTATATCCTTGTAAATGGAATTTAAAGGGTTTTCTTTTTTGTAACTATTATTAATAGCACTACAAAGGACGTTTTTGTCATAAATGTGCAGATTTGTCCTATGTGAACATGGGATGTAAGATTCTCTGATTCATATTACCCCTCACAAAGGCTGTTCCCAAAGTTTACTCTTCCAACAACACATTTTTAATACTATCTTCAACATTCAGTGTTATTAATCTTTTACAATGTTTTGACACAAAAATATAAGGAAGGACTATCATTTTTAGTAATTGAGAATACTGCTACATAATGCATATCATTATATCCTGGCTGCAGCTCTGAGTTCCTGTGAGTTCAGAATTCTTACAGGGGCCAAGTACACAGAGCCTGAAGGAGGCCAACGGGGAGTCTGTGAACTTGGCTGTTATAAATAAGAGGCCTAGAAAGACCTTTTCTCACAGAAACATAAGCAAACCATGGAAATAAAAACAACAGAGTCTTGCAAAAGGATGAATCATTTCAAGAACACAGGACATTATACTCACAATGAAGAGGAAAAAACATGTTTAAAACATTACTTACAATAACTGGGGGAAAAAGTATATTTTCTCAATATACTTCAAGGAAAAAAATGACTTTAGGAAACAACTTCAGGAAAAGAAAGGTGAAATCGAGATTCAGGAAATGAGTTGAAAAATAGGTGAATTAAGAAAAATTATAAGGAACATAAAAATATAACCGCAAAATGAAAAGCTGTATCAGAAATAGGAAAGAGCCCAAATGGCATTACATGAGGAAGAAATAACATTTTCTAATGTGAATAGTATTATGTTGTATATTCATTCTACTAATTCTGGGTACCTACTGCATGTGTCAACATTTAAAGATAGATTTACAATAAATTTCCCAGTTTATAAGGCATTCGTAAGGGGCAGTTAGGTTAGAAACATCATAAACCCAAAGCTGGAGCTTAATGCCTCATGAGCACAAATGAAGGAAGGATCAATTACCCACGGGGGGTTGAAAGTTTGTCGTAAAGCACAAAACCTGTAAATCCAGACTTATAGAATGAGGAAGATTTACCCAGACTAAAGAGTAACAGAAAAAATTCCAAAGAAATGAAACAGTATAGACAAAGTTCGCACATCCAATGTCCTTTATCTATATTATCAAGAACCCTTAATAAACTGGTTCTCAACATTTAGGGGGATAATTTTAGTTCTTTAAAAAACTTTTGCCTGACAAACATGCACATTATGATGCCTGCCTGTCCATGTTATGACAATTTCAGCTATTAAAAATGCATGACTACAGAACGTGAGTTATTTTTTTCTATAAGCCAGCTCTATTCTGCCCAGGAAATAAACAAGTTTTTTCCAGCCCACTAAAAAGATATAAAAACTTAAATTAGAAAAATTAATTAAGATTTAAAAAATTAAAAATATGGTAAAACTAAGTAGAAGTACATTTCTCGGTATTTAAATTACTTTTCCTCTAAAGTGCTAAACAGAGAGTTAATCAGTCATTGATAGCACTGATGTTGAAAAAACAGATGTTCTAGTGCTTTAAATAACTTTTCCTAAAAAATAGTTGTGTCCTATGAGATATAAGTTCATCCAAGTATCATACAGATCGCATATGGAAGCAATCATGTTCCATTTTTGGAACCACTTGACTGAACGCTGTCACTGCACAAAATACATGCTTCCTCCCACCCCTTTTCTTCTTCAAGCAGCAAACATTTATTAGCAACATCAAATATCTCCAGAGGCTAAAAAATCTGGCAATGTTTTATTTTCCACTCTATCAGGGTGGAGGTGAAAAGGGACAGAATTTTGTTGATAATATCATGAGAAAAACTTGTTCTCTCAGCTATGTACAGGTGGGAATCATTAATGGTAACACAATCTTTCTAACAATCATTCTACCTTTAAATATACCTAAACATTGAGCTCCATGTGTAAACTCAGCAAGAGAGAAGGTTAAGGGGAGTGCTTCAAGTGGTCTAGTCACATCTTCTCACCAGTCTCTCTCAGGAAGGCTGGGGAAAAGTGTGACCATCCTGCCACCATTCTGGAAAATGCTCTCAGAAACAGCATTATAAAGGCACAGACTGATATCGTGGAATACCAAGAACAGAAAGAAGGAGAGGGATGCTAACAGGGAGAGCAGGTCAAGGGCAGAGTGGTGACCCAGGAGCAGAGATTGCATGCGCAAACGGGGGGATTAAGAACGCCAGTAAACCACTGACCCCACCACAGTGGGAGTGGTTGGAGACTGACCAGAATCCTGGCTGGGTGCGTCCCACCAGGCAGAGGGTGCTGAGTGAAGCAACCTGCAACTAGGAGTCCACAGGATTGTCAGGTGCCAAACCAGTCCTTTCACTGAGCGTCTGAGAGTGACCAGACTATCTCATGGCTTCTTTCTAACAGATCCCAGAACTGTGTAGTGATATTCTTGAAAGAATGGTGTACTTTTCAGGCCTATATAACCATCCTCCGGGCCTCAACACCAACACTGCTTATGCTCCCGCCAGAACAGGAAATCCAGGCCCAGTCTCTCTCTCTCTTTTTTTTTATTGAATCATAGCTGTGTACATTAGTTCAATCATGTGGTACAGTGTATGGGCTTCATATACAATCTGAAATATTTTCATCCACCTGTTCAACATAACGTTCATGAGATTTTCTCATTTACTGTGTGAAAACATTTGTAT
Source organism: Perodicticus potto (assembly GCA_963574655.1). Taxonomy (NCBI): domain Eukaryota; kingdom Metazoa; phylum Chordata; class Mammalia; order Primates; family Lorisidae; genus Perodicticus; species Perodicticus potto. Next base: position 21,548 of record CAUYRH010138502.1, read on the forward strand.
TCTGCATTTAGTAGGTTTCTCCTGAAGATGCACCTCAAGTGTGATCCCACCCTTTATCCTCTCTCCCCCCACCTTCTCCCTCCCCTCCCCTCCCTCTTTCATCTTCCCGTCTTCTTGTGCAGTAATTGGGTTGTAGCCTTCACATGAAAGATATAAATTTGCTTCATATACATCCCTTTTAGAAAGACGTTTGGCGAACACTCAGAGATCTAAAAATAGACTTGCCATTTGACCCTATAATTCCTCTACTTGGTATATACCCAGAAGACCA